>JANSTV010079716.1:0-21555 GCA_027564135.1 Lestremia cinerea | reverse complement strand
ATCTTCCATCACGCCCAACTTCAAACTGAAATCATACAAAAAATATGGCGTTTGTGAGTCTTTGATCACCAAAAGATGATATATGATCGAAGTACTCACTTGGTAGAGTATTCCTTCCAGAATGCTGGATATTCTTCCTTGCTGATCTTCTTGATCATATCGAGCACCTTACGCACCAACTTCTTCTTGATGACCTTGATCAACTTGTGTTGTTGCAGAGTTTCACGGGAAACATTCAAAGGTAAATCGTCCGAATCGACGAGACCGCGAATGAAATTCAAGTAGTTCGGCATCATATCGTTGAACTCGTCTGTGATGAACACACGTCGCACGTACAATTTAATGTTGTCCGACTTGGTTCCATATTTATTGAAGCTCTCCGATGGCTGGGCTTTCGGGACGAACAACAACGATTTGAACGTGACCTCTCCTTCAGCAATGAAATGAGTATGGATCAGTGGCTCGGTCGAGTCCTTGGTCAAACTCTTGTAGAATTCAGTGTACTCGTCTTCGGTGACTTCGGCCGGTTTGCGAGTCCAAATCGGTTTGTGTGTGTTCATCACTTCCCAGTCCCAGACGGTCTTCAATTGTTTTTTGGTCTTTGGTTTGTCGTCCTCGGCCTCTTCTTCCACTTTGCCATCTTCATCACCATCCTCGATTTCATCTTCTTCGGTCTTTTCTGGTTTATCTTCCTTCTTTTCCACTTCTTCGATTATCACTTCCTCCTCGACGGTTTTGCTGGTCCACAAATGAATGGGGAAGTTGATGAATTGCGAGTATTTCTTGATCAACTGACGGACGGTGTCTTCTTCGAGGAAATCTTGTGCTTCGTCTTTCAAATACAATGAGATCTCAGAGCCACGTTGAAGAGTATTACCGCGTGGATCATCAGCAATCGAGAAGCTGGCTGCATCACTCTCCCAAATCAGCTGCTTGTCGCTGTTATGTTTTGTCGTGACGACTACACGATCGGCGACCAAGAATGCTGAGTAGAAACCAACACCGAATTGTCCAATCAAATCATTAGCTTCTCCACCTTCGGCATTTGGATCTTGCATTTTTGATAAGAAATCGGCTGTGCCTGATTTCGCGATGGTACCCAAATTGTTGACCAAATCCTGATGACTCATTCCGATGCCACTGTCAATAATGTGCAAGACCTTGTTCTCTTTGTCAGCCTTGATTTTAATGTGCAAATTGGGATTGGTCTCCAGTTGGCTGGAATCGGTGAGCGACAACAAGCGAATTTTGTCCAAGGCATCGGAAGCGTTTGAAATCAACTCGCGCAAGAAAATCTCCTTGTTGCGATACAGCGAGTTGATGATCAACTTCATCATTCGGTTGACTTCGGCTTGGAAAACATGCTTTTCGGCCTGGAGGAAAATTTCAAATTATTTTCGGCTGATTTTCATTCGTTTCGATCGATTTTCGTGAGTCACACACAAATCACCCACAAAGAAACCATCGATCGCTCACGAATAACTGCAAAATTCGGGTCAATTACCTTATCGCGAAGCTCGTTCAATTGTGCCACGTTTAAATGTTCCGAATCAATAGCTTCGGCGTCACGTTTAAAGGTTTCGGCATCTGGAAAATTTCAATGGGAAATATTGTTTTGAAATTCGATCCGAAAGTGGAATTGTCTCAGCTCAAATTTCATGGAAAATTAACACCTGGAGGTTAGGTATTTGCGACACGTACCTGTTCTAGAAGGATCTTTGCCCGTGTTGATTCCATTGATGTCGGCCTGGGCGGAGGCATCATTGCCAAACACCAAAGTGCCTGCGAAGCAAATAAATGAATAAGAATTGTTTAGAAACGTTTCGGCGGAAAATTCGAAGAAAAACGTCAGATAATCGTCGAAAAATCATAAATTTCACGCTACACCGCCCCTCGTCGATAAAAGAAACAACAACCAACCTGTTACGAGGAACAATCCCAAAACGCAAAATATGAAGTATTTCATATTCGGTGGCGAATTCACCAAAACTATGGATTACCAAATTGTTTTGTTTTTCAAAAGAGCTGTTTGTTTGAAACAAAGCCAAACGAAGATTTAACGCAAATGCCGAACAAACGAGTGTTTCGTGTGCGGGACTAAACGACAATGGTTAAATTGACAGAGCGAATGAGACCGTATATCGGCGTTCCAGCGGCAGAGCGGTACTTACGTGTATTTTCTGTTTACAAATGGCTCATTCTGATTGGACCAAATAAGTTGGACATTTTCAATGGGATATTTCCAACGGGATATTTTCAATAAATTGTTTGGTCTCATTTTGACATTTGTTTAAATTTAATGGGATTTTTTGAGCGCGTGTTTTTTGGAGAAAACGGATTTTCCAACCAGATTTATTCATTCTTTTTAGACGATTCGACAAATCACGTCAATTGGTTTTTGATTTTAAAATTGGCATTTATAATCAATGAGGTGAGCTATTTCCATGCAAAAGCATTCAATTATAATTAATTGAATGTGGTTTACAGGATGGAGGGATCTACAGGAGCAAAAAAGTGGAAATTGATTGGTGATGATTCCATTGGTTCAAATCGAACTAATTTTTATCAATCTGTTTGGTTTGAAGAAAATGAGGGAAGAAAGCCTCTTTTGAGATATCCAGATATGGGAGGGATGGGATTGGATTTGTTGCGTGGACATGTGGAAGCTGGTATTTCAAATGGAACAATATTTCCTGACATTGCAAAATGTTATTTGGTCAGCGTAATGGCGACACAGACAGGAACGCTCTTGACGCCTTGGGTGTCATTCGGAAGGATCATTGGTAACGCTGGTGAACAGATCACGATGTTGAATCTCTTCGATGTTGAATCGTATCAAGAAGGGTATGCTCCAGCGCTGGGAATCAAAGCTGTAGAAGATAATAAACGTGATTTGTGGAATGTCACTTACATTTGTGGAATATTTCGGATAATCCACGCTCACTATACGGATCATGGGGCTCAGGTAACTGCTGAGATAAATGAACTGTTGGCGACTATAGACCGCAATAGAGAAGACAGACATGTCGATACAGAGAGTTTATTCACCTATTTCGTTTATGATTATGAATTTAATTTTATCATTGCTGGAATCGACATGTTTTTGGTTAAATTCGAGCATCATCCTTTTCGGCAAGTTCGTGTTGGAACTTTGAATACGAGATATATGGATTGTTCAGCTTTAAAAGGATTGAAACACTTGTGTAATACTATGAGTATGACACTCGAAAATTTATCCAGATGGATCTGGAATAGAACTCAAGCAAGAGAGTTTAGCAGAATTTGGAACGATGACCATGAAATATACAAGAGAGACTCTTATGCACCTTATTTGAGTTGCTTTAAGTTGACTGAGAAATCACCATATTCAATGGAATCAAATCCACATATTCATGCGTATGCTCATATTGTTGGTCATAGCATTGGTGTAGAGTTTTCAAAACATGTTCGTATTAGCGAAAATGTGGCTATGCTAATTGTAGCTAATTATGCAATGCCATTGGCTTACGCGTACTCTAAAATATTAGGACTGACTCCACAATTGAATCAGACAAGTTTTCCTGATGAACCAGATGAGCTTGATGCAGACAAATGGTTGAAATGGTTGAATCGTTTCCAAAGTGATCCCAGAAATGTAAATAATGCTAGTATTCCAGAACACATCAAGCAACACTGCTGTAGAGTTTGGCGAGAAGCAGAAGGGGTTCGCAAGGGATCTCTCGGCGAAATCTTGAGGGATTTGGGTTCAACGTTAAGTCAATTGAACTGGTGATACAATGGTGATTGTTTTCAATTTTTTTATATTATTTTTTATTTCTATTATTAATACTAACTGAAATGTATAAAATGAAATAATTGATTAAATGAATATCTTTGTTGATTATTAACTACATAATTATACAAGCCAAATCATGGTGTGATATGAGTAAAATCATTATGAAAATGAATGTGGAAAAATGAAATGTTATAATTTAAAAACTTTAACTTTTAATTTAATCAATACGTTTTTTCTGAACGAACCTTACTTACTTGAGTTTATAAATCATGTTTAAGAAATATATTTTGATATATCGTTCAAGTGCAAATGAATATTCAGATTTTGAGAACCATAAAATTAAAAAATGTAAGAAGATTAATGGAACAAATAAAAAAATGAATAAAATCTTTAGCTAAAATGAATGAATTGACAGACAAGTGAAATTAAACAAAATGCATAATTCAGTTGAGCATTGAATTGATTTAATTAAAAACATAAAAAATAACGAATAAGCTCTGACTGTTAGTTGCGGTCAGGACGGAAAATTGAGTTTCCGTGCTTTCGATGAATCAAATAATATCTCATGATTGCTGACAGTAAAGATTCCACTTTATTTATCAATTAAAAAACAAATATACATAAATTATTTCGATGTTTAGCCTAACCCCAAGACAGCCCCGCCAATCGACAGCCATTGGCCTAGTAAATCGGCCCATCATCCAAGTTGTCATCTTCCTCACTGTAATCATCTCCGTTATCGAAGTAACTGAACCCATAATCGTTGTCTTCATCCATTTCATCGTCGTGTTCTTCGTCCTCGACGTTTTCCTAAAAAAAAAGATCAAAAATCAAAAAACATGACCGATCGGACGAGCCTCCAACGACTTACGTTCTCCTCGTCACTTCCTTTTTCCTCCTTCACATCATTCGTTTCCTTCGTTCGTCCGCTCGTCTCTTTTTGTTCCAGTGCCTTCAATCGCTCTTCGACATCCACAACTTTAGCCACTTTCACCCGTCGCTCCTTGGACACCTGCTTGCGCTTATAATTCGGCCGTAGCTCGCTCGGCATGTGTGCCCAAGCAAAGCTCCCGTATTTTCGTTCAGACTGCTGCAATTATAGTGGATCAAAAGTGAAATGTGAAGCCATAAAGCTGTCGAACGGGGTTCTTACTGAGTTCTCGTGGGCATGTAGCCTCTGGTATGGCCTGACGCCAGCTTCGTTTGTTGACGTAAAAAACGGTGAAGATTTCAAATAAGTCAAGAAGTTCTCTTTCCATCCAACGTTGAAATCACGTTCGGGGTTCGAATCAAGTATCGCCGGTCTACAAGAAGGAAACGATGGATTAAATGGCACTTGTGAATGAGTCCAGAATCAGATCGACCTTGTTATCAACGGAGGAAATGTCGGTGGCGGCGCTACCATTGACGCTGGCATCTCCTTGCCACTGATACCCATTCCCTGTAGCTGCTCAGGCCGCAACGACGTCGTTGGCTTGAAACCACCGCGTCCAGCCATTTTTTTAAATATTGTTTTTCTAAAATTGGCCGCAAAATTCGAGATCGACACGTTTGTTTACAAATATTGAGATTACACGCTGACATAACCTCAATTGCGTGTCGAAATGTCAGTCGGCTTCATGACCGGTGTGAAGTTGCTTGCGAAACGCGAGAGTATCGTTGAAATGTCTGAAATCATTTTTCATGGACGAAAAGCCAGAAAAAGAAGAATAATTGTGCAGTAAATGTGGGCAGTTTATTCATATTCGTCAAGTACATATTCATGACCCCCTCCCCCTACTTTAATAGCCCCATGGCAATCGCTAGTGTTCGATCTTTCCATTAGTAGTGGGTTGATCGTGAGCAGTCAGCAACTCCTGAAGCTGAGCGTATTTCGCTTGTAGTTGCTTCTCGCGGTCCGTCTGACGCATCACGTCGTCGGTGAGCGACTGAAAAGCGAGAGGAATAAAATTAAAACAAAAGTCTGAAAATTCACATTGCGCCACCAGTACTAACCTGCAAGCGTCGCGGAATAGCCATGTCTTCCTGATCAGACAAGAATTTGAATGTCGACAATGCCAAGCTGTTTTGTTCGATCTGCTCGTAGGTCTCTTGCAGTTGCTTGATTACTGCCTGAGCGCGTGCTTGATATCCGCCGGTGAGGATTTTCAGTTTTTTCTCGATTTTACCGCATCTCTTCGCCTCTTTGGCCATGTGCCTGCGGTTCAATTCGAGCCGCTTTTCAGCAGACTCGAATCGGTCTTTTTTGCCGGCTAGATTGGCACGAGTGTACCGATTTTGGCTGGGCAGGTAGAGCACCTGGCTCAGACACTCCTCCCACACCTGTGAGTAACTCTCAAGCGAGAGGTCACCATGTGCCATGCCGCTACGCACCACCTGCATCTCGTCGTTCAGCATTTTTCGGGCTTCTTCCAAATCCTCGTCCTCGTACTCATCGTAAGGATTCTGATCGAGGTATGTCTGCAACTGCTGCAATGCGTTTGGCTTCTTGGAGGGCGCTGCATTCGGAGGTGGTGCAGGTGGGTCATGGACCGCATCGAAGTGCAGCATCGTTATCATCTCCTGTTTGATTAGTTCCTCGGCGCGTTGCAGTTCGGTCAGTCCATGCATGTCCTGAGTGGGACGCAGAATTGTCGTGTTGATGTCCTGCGGACGTGGCAGGCCGCGTTGAATGACTTGCGAACGACGTGCCAACTCAGCTGCACGTTGTGCTTTTGCAAAAGCGACGTGACGAGCATCAATGTCGGCTTGATCTTCGACAATCGGTTCGAAATCCATTGATTCGACTGCATTCGACTCGTCCTCTGGAACGACGATCTCGTAATCATTACGAGGCGTCGGCAACGTTGCTAATTTCTCCCGCAGCGAGTCTTTGACCTGACGCTGGTAGTTCTTGTAAGCGATTGGCGTATCAGTGACAGCCACCCCTTCCTCGGGGTTGATGTTAAGTTTGTCGCGAACCAGGGCCGGTGTGAAACTGTTTGGTATCGCAGTTGCGCCAACGGGTACCAAAGCGGAGCCAGGCGTAGCGAAGCTGGGTGTAGCGAAGCCAGGTGTAGCTGAGCCATCGGCTCTAGTTGAACGGAACGGCGTAGCTAGCACCGTGTTTGGAGTGGCCATAGCACCTGATTGAGGTAACGCTCCGGAGAAGTCAGTTTCGTGGAGTGGAGTGTTGAGGCCGCCCTTCAATGGCGTCTCGGTGTGTGTTAGCGCCATTATCGTCTGTGCCTCTTGCATAATGCGATCGGTGAAAGGGGCTGGCGTACGCGGTGTGGCTGCAACTTGCGGTGTAATGCTGTAGTCGGTCAACAGTGCGTCCGACGACTCAATACCACTTTCAGAAGCCACCTCTTTTGCGATCTCGCTGGCCCGCCCCAACTTCACAACTTGCTGCAGTTCCTGATCGGAGATTTGGGGCGACGGCAAAACCAATTTCGAACGTTTTTTTGCCGGCTCCGCGTGCGTCAACATCGCCATCGGCATGTCATTCTCTTTGCGTGCCTTCAGCTTGGCTTTGTCCTTCTTGCGCTCGCGTTCTTCCTTCTCGACGCGAAGCTCACCATCCAGATCCTGTTGACGCATTTTGTTGAAGTCCGGCTCAAACTTCTCTACCGCCTCTTCAGAAGTGTCGTAAAAGCCAATGGCTGGCACCTTCTCGAATGGAATCTCTGAGTTATAATCGATGCCTTTCAGACGACGTCGATTGCCACTGCCAATGCCAGCCGCACGTAATTCACGTCGCTTTTGCAACGCAGCCAATCTTCGCGCTTCCTCCAATTGCTTCTCACGAGCCTTGCGCTTTGCCTTCTTGCCCTGTGTGTTCGCCAAACGGGCACGTGCCTCTGACAGCATCTCCAATTCGTCTTCGTCCATATCTTTGGGATCCGGTCGGGCAGGCTTGGTTTCAGGATTCGGGTCAATCTCGCCAGGTTTGAGCTTCCTCGGGTCGTCCACCGTGTCATCGCCATCCTCTTTGCGTTGCGCTTGGTCACTGAAACAAAACTCAAATTATTCGACCGTCCAACTCTTGCTTATCACCACATCGTTACTCACAGCAAATATTCGTAGCGTTCTAAACACTGAGCGGCCGTTCGCCCGATGATTGGTGCGATGGTTCGCCATTGTGTCGGCATCAGCTTGGCCAAATGCAGCAAACGTTCGTCCTCCTCGCGTGACCATTCCGTCTTCTTGATGCTCGGATCAAGCCATTCGTACCACCGGGCTTTGCATTGTTTGGCAGACTTTCGATGCAACAACGAGGCAATTCGCGACCATTGATTTTTGCCATATTTCATCACAGCCGCTTTGAGAATCTCATCCTGAAATGCAAGAGAGGTTAGCGGTTCTGCTATCAACTTGCAGCGCCAGACTTACCTCGGTGTTGCGCCAAACGCCGCCTTTGATCATAATTCGTGGCATTTTGATTAATTTTTTGTGTTTTCGTCTGGATTTCTAACAACGATTGAACAACGTAAATTAAACACAATTCTGTTTGACTACTGCTCTCTACGGTTGGAGCCGCGCCAGTGACGTTTGCACTGAACTGAAGTTGCCGCTAAAATCGAATGGTTCACTTTCCGAACATTCCAGAAATCTTGAATGGACGAAATGCTTACGATCGAATGTTGGAAAATTCAAAATGAAATTGAATTTTTATCGGACTTTTATTCCAAACCGATTTGAAGAAAAATAAAAAATTTACAATTCGAAAAAAGTTGAATTCGAGAACTGAAAACAAAATGGAGCTAATTTCATTGCTCAGCGGTGAGAAGACATCCATTTGTGGCTCTACAACTCCTGTTTGACCTCCTTGATGAGTTTCATCTGTCTGAAATGAAAACAGAAAAGCGACAAGCTATAATACCGTGGTCGTTTCGATGTTTTGTGACAAATTTCATCACTTGGCTAAACTTTCACGCATTTTTCTTATCATCGCCATTTCATAATCGAGCTGATCCTTCCCAGTTTTCATTTTCTTAGAAACGATTCGAGAGGTAATACGTCGGCGTTTCTTTGGCTCATTATTTTTAGCTTCCTGAACTGCAGGCTCAGCATTGCAGAGGGAAGACTTCACACAATTATCGTTCTCTTTGCCGCTGGAAGAAGATTCCACACAGATATCTTTCGTTTTGTCGCAACCGACAGTCTCGACTGGCTTTTTCTTGAGTTGGTTATTCGATGCATCGGCGAATGGGGTTTTTTCTGACTTCTCTGGAATTTTTTCATCTTGAAACTGAATGGGTGGCGGAATCACGATAGCAAAATCCTCAATTGCCAGCTCGGCTACACGATCACTTTCCTCGAATTGCCTTCCCAGGAACTTTAACCCTTCGTCTGCCTCCTGAAGGTGAGATAGAGGTGTCACATCAAGGATCTAGCGAATGCTTGAACTGACTCACCTCATCGAGCTCGCCTTCATCGAATACCAGTGTCTGAAGGTCGCTCAGATTGATGTTCAGATCGGACATGAACTTCTTTGCCGAATCATCAGTGCGATCGACAAAGTACAACCCCAATAACATAAACATTCGCTTCTTCAGCGTCAAATAACCAACCGAATGAACTAATTCGACAAATTCCTTGCTAAAATTTTCGAAAATGGAGGAGAATTTTTTAAGGAAAAACACAAAATGGCGTACTCACAATAAATCAGAATATCGATCGAAGCTGGCGTGCTTGATGATTGCTGGCACCGACTTTGCAAAGTCGAGCCACAATCCGACGATTTCTTGGACGAATTTCGAGTTGATGGAAACTGACGGCAACATCACCAGACGAAGGAGGACATTCGTCAGCTTCATGAAATTGTTGAAGTAGTTGCATTGGAGGCCATCAATGGCGCATTTCTTACGCAAAGACTGAAAGAGTCGACGTTAAATTTGAGCTCAGTTCTGGCAACAAATGACTTACCAAAATCGTATCCAGAAACTTGACAGCTACTTTTTTGTACGTTTCGTTCTCTCGCAGCACGTTCAGAATCGTTTTCAGGACCCGGATGATGTCCGCGAACACTCGATGAGTCTGTCAATGGTGCGATACGGTGTCAGCAACGAAATCGATCGGACTAACAACGACGGTGAAACTTACAATTTGTTCGCTGGCATCTTTGACGCGCTGCAACTGGACCAGCAGTTCACGCGGCGTCATGCTTTCAATTTCCCGAGTTGAGCCAAAAGTGTTCATAGTCTCCTGATTTGACGATTTCTTTGTTTGATTGGCGTCAATCAAACGGCAGTGGATGCAACTAGTGAGCGAGTGCACCGGCTCGAAGGATGACAACTAGAGTTGAGCAAAGTGCGCTCGATTCCAATACCGCACCGCAACCATACGCGGGAAAGCTGGAGTAGGATTCTGATTTTTTTTAGTTCAAATTCCATAACTCGAAGAGGACGACCCCTCCCCCTTCCTAATTAGGGTAGTTTTAGGAGGTTCGTAGTTAGACAAATTGCTGGGAAATGAATACTTTTCGAGTTGAAGCAAGTGTACCAAAAAAAAATGAAAAAAGATACCCCCTGACTTTGCCCATGTATGCGGTCCGCAATAATGAACCTCTGTCTTTCTGAGTTCGACTAATGAACTTAGAATTTTAATAAAAAAAAAAATGAAAAATTGTAATGAAAATTCGAAATCAACATGAAAATTAAATTGTTTTTCCTGAAAACAGAAGCCAGCAAGAGACGAAGAAAAAAGATGAAGAATGGGAGATTCAGTCAAAATTCCTTAGTTTATTATCACAAATATCTGCCAACAGCGATAAAGCACAATTAAAATACAATCAACGTTTTTGAAAGTGATCCCTTTGAATCACTCATTGCCTTCGAATCTCTTGACTGAATTCTGTTGTTGTTCTGTCAGCGCTCGAGCCTTGTGATATAAAACGGGGATTCGAACGCCTTGCATTTGGGCGGATCGTACGAAGCCCTCATTGGAAGTGAATGTGACTGCCCGATGAAAAACGCCAAAAGCGAAAATTTGGAAGCTTCGCCGATTAATTTGTCCGGTCAGTTGCAAATCGGCCATTTCATTCAAATTGGCTTTGATGAGTTCCTCGTGCGTGACATCTGGCAGTAGGGTGATGCGAGACAATAATTTTTCGGCACGAATTTTCTCCTCAACGCCGGCGATCGTCGAAAGAATACTCGTTAGTCCGTCAATGGCTGACTTGCAAGCGATCAGTTCACGACCTGAAACGAGTCGAGATCAGAGAAGAATCAATGACTGAGAATGTGACTTACCATTCATGGTGCTGTTCAAGAACGGCATCGTTGGTTCCTTGCGCTCTTTGGACGCTTGCTCGTTGAGGTACTGGTCCTGGAATAACCACCCCGTCTGGCCGTTGGTAACAGAACTAATCCAACTAATCATCGCAGTTATGTCCAGATTGAGTTTTGAGACTGACTTCACTTCGTTCACCATAATCCCAACCGCTTCACCGCTAATACGAACTCTCACTCCAATGTCAGTTAGCGCCGCGATCAATTCCTTCTCAAGCACATTGGCAAAATCGAAAATCACCGTTGGCTCCCTGTAGCAGAAGCGGTTCTTCTCGGCCACCATTCGGAAGCACTCGGCGTGATCGAGAATGCTCTTCTTTCCGTAATCTCCTTCGCCATTTGCAGTGTCATTTAGTGCCTTCGGATTTCTGGCAATCACCTTGATCCACGTGAATCCCTCATCGGCAACGATATCCACTCGAATGACTGCCTTCTGTTCGCCACTCACTTTCACTGGGTGCTCGATGTGCTGTGCATTGGGGGTTTGGCTCAAGACTTTCACCATATGCTGAAAGTGCGACAAATTGCTGCTGGAAATGTGATTAATTTCCAAATCGGGTCGCTGTTGCACCTGTGAAGAAGATGAACGAAATTGAAATTGAGTTCGTGGCCTTCAGCATGCGTCATTCATTTGTTTGCCTTTATCAAGAATTTGATTTCTTGCGAAATCTTTCGCTCCAAGCGACAAACCCCCGTCACCGCATGAAATCCCTTCAATTGCTCCAGCAATTGTTCGGCCACTTGTATTTTCTGCTCAGCCAAAGCACACAAATCCGTTCGCGACAATTTTGCAGTCATCTCGTCGATTCGTTTATCAATACCTTTCTCAGCCCGAAAACGTCAAATTGCCAGGTCTTGGCAAAGAAAAAAAAATTGTTTTGATTTCGAATGCCATCATGAGTTCACCACAGCTACGATGTACTCACCAATATGTGGTGAGTTTCGATGACATTTCTTAGTTGTCATAACTCGATTGCACGTGTGTTTTTGAAATTTTGGGGTTGCAGAAGCAAAGACATGGAAGTTGACGGAGCATCAAATAGACCCGAAACGGTGCAAGCCCGTTTCATTTCGGATGCGGGTGAAGAGGCTGGTCCGCCAGTGGCGTTACCCGTTGGTGTGACAGTCGCACAATTGGGCGCGATTTGTAACGCCTTCCTGCAAACGGTACGTTGAGTTGTGTTGCATCAAGAACCTTCACTCACTCTATCGTTTTCTTCTTTCCAGGACTTGAAGTATTTGTTCTTTGTGAACGAAAAGGAGGTGGATGCATCGCTGGAGAAAACGATGGACTTTGGGAAGTTCGATCATGAGGCAGTCATCGACATTGTATACCAGCCACAGGCAAATTTCGTTGTGCGGCCGGTGACGCGATGCACGAGCTCGATGCCAGGCCACGCTGAGGCAGTTGTATCGATTCTATTCAGTCCAGACAGTCGTCGATTGGCCAGCGGATCGGGTGACACCACAGTTCGTTTATGGGATTTGACAACCGAAACACCATTGCACACCTGCACCGGTCATAAACAATGGGTTTTGTGCGTGGCCTGGTCGCCAGACGCACGTAAATTGGCGAGCGCATGCAAAAATGGAGAGATTCGCATTTGGGATTCGGAGACTGGGAAACTGGTGGGCAAGCCGATGAGTGGTCACAAGAAGTGGATCAGTGGGTTATGCTGGGAACCATACCATCTCAACAAGGAATGCCGAAGGTTTGCCAGCGCTGGAAACGATGGTGACATCCGCATATGGGATGCTCTGCTGGGCCAATGCGAGAAGATCATGTCGAGTCACACACAAGGCTTGACGTCATTGCGATGGGGTGGCATGGGCCTCATTTATTCCTCATCGAAAGATAGAACAATCAAAATATGGCGAGCAAGTGACGGTGCATTATGCCGAACGATGACTGGACATGCGCATTGGGTGAACAGTTTAACGCTCAACACAGACTATGTACTGCGCACAGGCCCATTCCATTTGGGCATCCACGATGATGATGCTGTGCAGAAAGCGCGTCAGAAGGATGCCAGCACGGCCATTGAACGATTCAATCAGGTGTGTCCAAACGAGGTCGAGTGGTTGGTGTCTTGTAGCGACGATTTCACGCTGTATCTTTGGCGTTCGGACCAGTCCAAGTTTGTCACTCGAATGACGGGCCATCAGAATGTTGTCAACGATGTTAAATACTCCCCGGACGTCAAGTAAGTCTTGCTCACTGAGTGGTTCGTATCGTCACTAAACATTTTGTGGTTTTCAGGTTGATCGCCTCAGCATCTTTTGACAAATCGGTTCGATTGTGGCGCGCTCATGACGGAGCTTTTCTTTGCACATTTCGCGGTCACGTTCAAGCGGTCTACACGTTGGCTTGGTCGGTGGACTCACGACTGCTGTGCAGTGGCAGCAAGGATTCCACTTTGAAGGGTGAGTGTTTGAATGAGGCAAGATGAATGCAGGTGTTTGAGTTGTCGTTTCTCATTGCAGTTTGGAGCATCAAAGAGAAGAAATTGAAGCAGGAGTTGCCTGGACACGCTGACGAGGTTTTTGCGTTGGATTGGGCCCCAGATGGATCGCGGGTGGCATCAGGAGGCAAGGACAAAATCGTTAAGCTGTGAGTATTTGATGACAGGCTTCAAGGATGAAAACTTATAATTGCGTTTTTCTCGTTGCAGGTGGGCTTATTGATGCGGCCGAATTACGCTGAATTTTTTCTTAAATTCTTTTGTCTATTTTCATTTACTGCCGAAATGAATAAATTGCGAAATATTATTTGTGTGTTTCCTTTCGAGGAAAATTCAACCGCAGAAGCGAATTTGAGCGCAAGGAAATGGCTGCGTCATCATTATCAAGTCACTCCTAAGTCAGTCACAGTAAAGTCCCCAATTTTCCATGTCCCTCGTTGATGTAATGGCAGTCGTTTCTCTCACAGCTTCACGATTCTTTCGCCCCTTTTTGGATTTAATTTAGTAATTTTGTCTTAGACTTGGTCTGTGGCGTTTCCACTGAGCCCAAGTGGAGCGAGGGCGCGAACCGGTAAAAATGGCGACTAGCTCTTGCAGTTGTGCCACTCTAAAATACATAAATCTACTTTCCATTTTTGCAGCTATCCAGTCTTTGCTCAGACTACAGTCGTTCGCTCACAAGAAACCACGTTTCTGAATTCGAGAGTACATTTTTTTCGCGTGCGCTCCAATTTTATCGAAATTTGACGAAGCTGATCATCAGCGAAGGTAAATATTTGTGCTCGCGAGATGATTTCCGGGAAAGATCATTTTTTATTTCGAGAAAACTCGCAAGAAAAATTATATCTTTCGGATTTTTTTTTCGTTTTCCGAAAAATCGTCATCAAGTTTGAAAATTTGAAAGATTTTACTTCAACGACGCATCGCGGAAAAGGTCTGATTTCCGACGACTCTTTGAAATAACCTCGATTTCGTAAAACGATAATTGGCACGTGCCGACGTCGTCCTTACGACTTGATGAACTTTCGGAGGCCGATCAAAGCCCGGTTGATGAATAATGCCAGAGAAAATGTTCTATTGTTTTCTGTTCCACGCGACTTTCTTTGTGCGCACGAGTTAAAAAATGTACATCACAGTCGCTAGCATCTCCGCGAAGCAATTTTATTCTGGAAATACTCTCTAGACTAAATGGCCAAAATTTCGATTTTCAGCCATCCACACGAAATGAGTGAATCATCGAATGACTCCAACGGAAGCAACGTTCCCGTTGCGGGTGCAGCGAACGATCCAAAAATCGTTGAAGAAAATGATGAACCGCAACTTACGGAAGAGCGTGAAGCGATCAAGTCTAGTTATCCGCTACTAGCCGCTCATTTGAATGATCCTGCACCGAGCGCGAATCGACCAAATATCATCAACTTTGTAAGAACAGACGCAACCGATGAAATCGTCGCGGAAGAGAGACCGGTGGCTGCTGATATGATCGAGCTTACAAGCTCAAATAGCACAAATAGCAATGAGTCGATGAGTTTCATGGATATGCCGCCAAAGAGGTTGCTCAGCCGTACGCGCATTCATACGCCCGATGCAGAAGAGACCCGCATGGGACCATCGGGGTCGTCACCAGACTTACCAACGCGAAGCCCTCTCAATCTTCCACCGCCGAACTTATCTGATGATTCATTGTCTCAAATGGATTTTCAGCCAGGTGCGCGTTTGGGTTTTGGTTCAGACTCGCTATCAGATTCACAATCAGACTCCCTCCCGGAATTGCAAGTTAAAAAATTTGGATTGGGTGTGAGGGATCCAATGCTTGCTGAAGGATTGCAAACTAGAAACATTTTGAAAGCCGCTACGAAGGACAAACTACCGATTGACGACAGTGAATTGCTCGATCAAACGTCGCAGAGTCCGTTCGTTTTAATAACGATCTCAGAAGCAACAACTTTGCTAGGCTCGGACGCTACGTCGGAATCTGAAACGGGATCAGGATTGGCATCAAGATCGGGAGAGACATCGGGAGAGGCATCGGGAGAGGCATTGGGAGAGGCATCGGGAGAGGCATTGGGAGAGGCATTGGGAGAGGCATCGGGAGATGGATCGGGATCGGGAGATGGACCGGGTTCGGGATCGGGTTCGGGATCAGGATCGGGAGATGGATCGGGTTCGGGATCAGGATCGGGAGATGGATTGGGTTTGGGATCCTCGACTTTAAAATCGGATGGAAGCTCGCAAGATGGTTCGAATCCCGATGGAAACTCGCAAGATGAACCCATTCCCTATGACGCTCCCAGCACCTCACGAAGAAGGACATTGAGAGTGGAAAAAACGACATTTAGATCATTGCCAGAGCATTTGGTCGTTGTCGAAATGGATGCAGAGTCGCAGGACCTCCCATCAGAACCGATGTACGCCCTTGAAGCCAGTGTGAGTTTGCCAAATTTTAGAGAATTTACTTTTCAGATTTGCTGACACACTTCGAGATTAATCGAATCTCGATCATTTTTATTTTCCAGTCGTCGGGGTCCAGTTCCAGCGATGCTCCTCCTGAGAAACGTCGTCGCGCCGATAATGACTAAATTTGAGTCTCGAGCCACAAGATCAATCGAAGAGATTCACTTAGCCATCGGGTCCGCATCAAATTGGCCCTTTCCGTTTGTTTGTACCGTTGCATGGCCATCCGCCACACCTATTTGTCTTGCATCCACAATTAGTTCAATTGTCTTGTCAACGTTTCCATATCAACTCATTTTCTCTCGCACAGTATTTTTTTTTGTAAATAAATAAATTGTAAAGAAGAAAAAATTAGCAGCATTTTAGTTGAAAACTTGCTATTCACAGCCAGACTGAGTGAAACGTCATTGCCACCATCTTTCTTCAATATCAGCCATTTTGTCGAAGTTGAACGAACTTGAGCTTGCCCAACCTTGAACGCACCCTAGCCACCGTCTTCTTATCAGCTGTAGTGCGCAAGTGCCAAAATTGCAAATTTGCTCAAAAAGCGCACTGTCAAATGCGGTTATCTCGACGACTGGATATTCCAAAATAAGTGCTATGAGAAAAAGTTGAGAAAAACGTGAAAACAAATTCGTTTAAAATTGTGTCTGACATTGCACAAAAACGGTGAGTCTATTCAGGCTCAAATGATGATCGACAACGTCTTGATCAGAGAGACATTTTTGAAGGTTATCATTAAGGCAATCGAGCGAGCTTGAACAGCCACAGATTGGAACTACAAATTCGCAACAAACAACATGGCATCTTGGTTGGCATCCATTTTCAAATTGACGTCTCCACCGGTGATTTCTGATCGCGCTCCAAAGGAATTGAGGTAAGTCTGGTGTGACTGGTCGGCTTTCAGGTTATGTCCACTGACGAATGATAATTTTCTTTTTCAGAAGCGGTGCCGTTTCGCTGAATGCACTCAATCAGGTTGGATTGGCAACATCCACGCCTAAGAAATGGTTCAGCTCGTGCATCAAAGGGGAAAAGCCTTCGCCGGTGAGCACGATTTACAATCAGACACGTTCTCCAAAGCAGTTTGGCTCATTGCCAAGTCTAACGGGACGAGAGGTGCCGGTAGATGTCAAAATGGACATTCCATCGATCAACGAATGCAACTACAAAACGTATCGAATAAAGAGTCGACGACCGATTCGCGACTCCTATTCGTCCAATCAGACAACTGAGTCGACCGAATGCATCAAAATGCCCAAGCCAATGGTCGAAACACTGAAAGAAAATCTCGTCTATCAACCGAGTCCCATCAGCGAAAGGAACTTTCGCACCTTTCGCATCAAAGGACGCAAACCCATTCACGGATCTGATGGGTCTCAAATCGATTCCACTTCGCAAAATTATGACAAGCCCAGAAAAATGGGTCGCACCAACGCCAATCCGGAGACGATGTTCGGAAACAACGAGAATCGCATGCCGCTCGCAACAAAGTGGCGAAGCGAAGAAATCATCCTGCAAGCAAATTTCAACAACGCAGCCAAGGAAACGAGACGAAACAATCGCTTGCGTCGCCCTTTGTTCGACATAAAAAACCATTGAGAATGTTTTATGCTCGATCAGTTTTCGTCGCTTTCGTTTTCGTTTTTTTTTTTATTGAATTTCGCAAATTCTTCAATATCTTGTGTCATTTTCGTTTTAGAAAACTTTTTTTTTTGTTAGTTTTAACTTAGCTTTGATAAAACAAATTTTGATAGCTCGAATTTTCGATGAGAGTCGCACATCGATCTCAAAATTATTTTGAAAACATTTTCTTTTTCAATCATCAAACTGTGCGTCGCTTTGATTCAATCCATTTATTGTCTCGATGCGTAGATTGTTGGTATTTTTGCTATTTTTGAAATAAAAAAAAATTAAATTTCATGGAATGCGACGTGTTTTTGGGCAAGAAGACCTCCTTGAGCCAAACAAAGGGAAAGCCACAACGTATCCAGACGTCAGTCAGATGTGCGATTCCCCATTTTCGGAAATATCGGACAGAGTCGCTGAAACGCCATCTCGCGCCCAAACCGTTCACTAACAAGCAACACAATCACGAGCGCACCCATTGTACATCAAATCAGCTGAAAAAACACAGACCACAACAACAACATCACCACAAAAACATTTGACAAATCAAGTCTTTGTCGAAGCACGACGCAAATTAATCAAGGAAAAACGACCCGAAACGAACAGAAATCAAGTATATTTATACAAAATCACTTTTGCATTTGAGTTGGCTAATTTGTGGTTAATTCGATTGGTTTGGATTTGGTGTTGCTGCCCCCATAATGACGGACATCAAAGCGATGGAGTATCAAACACTGAAGGTTCGTCCATTTGTCGACACATGCCCCGTTGCATTCACCTATGTTTTAAGACGTAAAATATTTGTCAAATCGAGTGTTGATGTAATCGCACTCGTTTGTAATTCTGTTTGTGCACAACAAACATTCCCGATGATATTTTCCTCGAGCTGATCATCGTTGCTCCAAGCACGTTCTGAGTTGTTTCGCTTGCGAAAAAAATCATTGCGAAACATTTCCGAAATGGAATTTGCATCGAAAGCGATTTCACAATGCCAAAAAAAAAAAAGAAAAACTCATTTCGAGGCCATTCGAGCAAGTCATTTGTGCTTGGCTAGTGGCATCGAGTGTGAATGTGGCTCGCGAAGGATTCTATTTTTTTCGATGCATCAGCTGATTTTGTCGATTTTTGTTACGTTTGACAGGTACCCTATGAGATTCTCAACAAGAAATTTCGGACTGCCCAGAAAACCATCGATCGAGAATTGAGTCAAATTCAAAGTGCAGCCAGCGAATTGGAGAGAAGTTTAAGCTCAAAGTCGGCTGGAGAAATCACATTGTTGCTGGGCGGAGTGGTTGAGCGATTGCAGGCTCTGAAGCGCAAGGCTGAGGAAAGCATTTCCGATGAGCTTTCCGCGGTGCAGGCATGCAAACGTCGCTTGGACCACGTTCGTCAAACGATGATCAATATCATTCCAAGAGAAGATCTCAAAGCGGTTTACTACAATCAATGGAAGCAGACTCGCTTGGATCGCATGATCGTCGAGCACTTTCTCCGGTTAGGCTACTACGAAACGGCCGAACGGTTGGCTCAGCGCAAAGGCATTACAGAATTAACCAATTTGGAAATCTTCCAAACGGTCCGTGAAGTTGAGGAAGATCTTCGATGCCAACAAACAGCCAGATGCATTACCTGGTGCAATGATAACAAATCCAAATTGCGAAAAATCAATTCAACAATTGAATTTCAAGTGCGCGTTCAAGAGTTTGTTGAGTTGATTCGATCGGATCGACGGTTGGACGCAGTCAAACATTCACGCAAATATTTTCCGGCCTTCGAACACGATCAACTGAAAGAGATTCGACAGTGCATGGCTTTGTTGGCGTTTCCAGTGGGCACAGGTAAGTCGCGATGGACCTTGTATCCACATTGGAGGTGTTCAAAAGTACGACATTTTTCATTCCAGATGTGGAGCCATACAAAACCCTATTCGACGTTGCCAGGTGGGACGATCTCGTCCTCAATTTCCGAATGGAGAACTATCGTCTGTTCCAGTTGTCCACACAATCGGTCTTATCGGTGGTCGTGCAAGCTGGCTTGTCAGCACTGAAAACGCCTCAATGCTATTCGACAAATAATAAAAACGAAAATTGTCCGGTCTGTCAGAAGGGCCTGAATGAAATCGCTGGGAATCTGCCATTTTCACATTGCGCACAGAGCCGCTTGATTTGTCGGTGAGTTCACAGGTGGCATTGCAAGACGCAGAATTGATCGATATTTTTCTCTGACAGAGTCACTGGTCTGCCGCTGAACGAGCACAATCTCCCGATGATGCTGCCCAATGGCCAAATATACGGTCAATTGGTGAGTAAATCCTCTGGTTATGTGTCATTCTCTCGCAATGCCATTAATTCGATTTGATGTCTTTCAGGCTCTGCCCCAAATCACAAAGGAGAATGGCATCGTAGTGTGTCCCAAGACAAATCAATCATTCGTTCAGCCGAAAATCGAAAAAGTCTTCGTCATGTAAATTGCCTAACCTCGCTCATCCATCAATCGATCGTGATATGTTTGGCAACAAAAAGCAATCAGTTCATTCTTCTATTTTCCTCATTTTGATTCGCCACTAATTTTCCACAAGCGAGATTTCATATTTTTGCTTGAATTCTCTTTATTATCGCTTCCATCGCTTCATTCTATTACTCTATTATTATTTTCTTAGCGTAACCATAATCACTAATTGAGGAAGTTCTAAAACAAAGATTTTGTTTATTTTTCGTCTTGAAGTTCGAGTGTATCAGTCGCGGAGCAGACAGTTTTATTAGCTGGTTTTCAATCGGGAATTTCCAAAACTCTTGAGTTCAGCCCACTGCTTTTTAGCATTTCGAGATCCTCTAGTTTCGATGCATCCTTTTCGAAAAGGAGATTCTTTTTCGCTTAATTTTGCTTCGCGCGAAATGGCGGAGTTCCACTCTTGTTGGCAATTCTCACTCAAGTCGTGGGTGAATTGCTGTTAGTTAGAATTTCAGCCTTCGCTTGTAATATTTTCCAAAAATTTTTATTTTTTTTTTTTTCAAAATTTGTTACGCCTGGTGTTCTCATTTGAAAGTGTGTGATGTTCCGAAGCGGAGGTCCGAGCGATCGCCTATCGGAACGATTTGCCATAAGAGAGTTTCTCAAGATAATTCGTCGTATTTTCGTTGATTTCGGAAAGATTTTTTTTCAGGATTTTATTTTTCATTTCGTTTTGAAGTTATTCTAAGCTTAGCCGATGCGGTTGTGCGCATTGGCCACTTTATGACATACCTGACACGAAACAAATTTATTAATAAAAATGAAAACATTGATAATGAATATTTTTAAGGTGAAAACTTGTTGTTTCAATTCGACTTGAATCGCAAATTCTTTGGATGATCTCGTGTGAAGGCAGTTTCAAAAGGCGGCCAGAATGTTTCAAATGCAGCATTCGAGTGATTCGACATTTGGTTCTTCGAGCACCGGAGCAATAGGGCTAGACGTCATTGACTCGCGAATCAGTTCAGAAAGGAGTTTGGGGCCTCTATTGAATCTGTTGGAGTGCTCGTGGTGAACTTGAGGTATATTTGAGCCGACGGACTCAATGAAAGGAAGCCGTAAGAGGACGGTTACCTCAAGAAAAGTAATGCTATCGTCAAATGGTTTGGAAGCAAATCCTTGTCGAACATTGTGGAAATCATTCAGTTCCGTAGATTGAGGTGGAAAGCATGGATTTTATTAAACCACAAATGCTTTTAGGGAGCTTGGAAACCAGTTTGATTTGAGTATCGGAGCTCTTCTCCCCTAAAATAAAAACTACAATTTTTAGCTAATATTTTTGGAGAAACTGTCCGATCGCCGACAGAGTAGAGTTGAACTCTTCAATCGAGTTAATTCATCGAAACTAAGAAAACCAAAAGCAAATTGATCTCTTCAAATGAAAATCGCATTTATTTCAAATTCTAATTAATTAAACAAAAATATTATTCATCTCATTAAAACTATTCGA
>JANSTV010079605.1:0-21582 GCA_027564135.1 Lestremia cinerea | reverse complement strand
ATACACACCAATATCCCACATAGATTAGATATAGATTCTTTATTCGTTCTTATTCTGTGCATTTGCCTCCTCTGTTTTGCCGTCGACGTTTTCAACGACGCTGTCGACGTCGACATTCGACATCGACGTCGCTTTCATCATTCTCATTGCCGTCATCGTTGCCGTCGTCATCGTCGTCATCATTCCAAGATGTGTTGAAAAAGAAGAAGAAGAAGAAAAGCCAAACGACAAGAGTACATTATAAATTATTACATTTATGGCAAAAGACTGACTAAACTACCGTTAGGGCGCTTCAACATTCTGATTCAGCTTTTCGGGGTATTCAAAAAAAAAAGAAGAAAAAAAAAGGAAAATAAATCGCGCCATCGATGTGTCTGCCTTCACACAGCGTCGTATAACTTCTGAACATTTCACACACAGCAATAATAATAACAGACAAGAAATTGAGTTCGAACAAAAACCGGAGAGCAAAAAAAAAAGTGGAAAAAAGTCGAATCGAACAACCAGCCACGAACAACGAGCAACGACCAACGAACGATATCTACCTTTTCTACCCTTTCATTTGTCGGAGATTATAGGCGCCATCTAGACGTTGGAATTATATTAATGGATCATTTTTCTTCCCTTCAATTTTCCACTTTTCTGTGCTGGATCTAAGATTATGTCGAATCGTTTCCATTGAATGAAGCACAGCGTTAAAGCTACTGCTAAAGCTGCATAATACACCAATGGATTCAGTTGAATAAATTGCGGATGACATAGACGCCGTCATAGATTTTCCGTTGGGCATCAGCTCGACGATTCGCTGCATGTGCGTATGCGGTTGTGTGGAGACATAGTGACATACAGAATCTGTATTACAGACGACATAAAGGAGGAGTGAATTGGATAGGTATCGTTTTGGCTGACGACCGGCTGACTATCACTTTGAGCGTAACTGTGTGGGTGTGGGTGTGTGTGTGTGTGTCTCGTTTGGCGTGTGCGTGTATGTGAACGGCGTCGTCAGCTGCGATATATAAATACCGCGCTATCGCTTCAGCAACCGGAGAGCACTACACAACAGAATATAGTGAAAAGAAAAGTTGTTGAAATGAGGCAAGTCTCGCGATGATACCACATACTGCATGATGTCAGCTGAATGAGCTGCTTCTTGGAAGGATCCTTTGGAAATCTCGGACATAATTTTTTCGGAAATGCTTTCCTTTTCCGTTTTATTTCTTTTCTTTGAAGAAATCATGCTTGTTTGGGTGGAAACAGGGCCAGGCCTTATTGTGTCAGTTCATTCAAGCGGATGTGACTTGGAGTGGAATTGTAACTAAAAGCCGAGCTTCCGAAGAATGGCCCTCGAGTACCCAGAGAAGTTTAATGAGCAATTTGAAAGAAGGTCTCCTTGGATCAAATTTGGAGAATTATATCTGGCAAAGCCGTAGATTTCTGAAAGCCGAAAACGCCTTGCATGCAAATTCCCTTTGATGACACGATCCAACGCATGAGACACACGTAAAATATTCGTTTGAAATTATTGCGCTTTTGAAATTCATATCGTGCTTTTTCCTTCACACACTGTGCGCTTCGCACAATATATATTTTTGTCGTTATCTCTCTCTCTCTCTCTGTTCGTTTGCCACACTCGATCAGTCAGTCTCACTGTTGTGTCTGGATGTTGAACGGCTACCGCTGTTCTGACATTCTCGATGCCGTTTTGCTGTGCGCATTTTTAATAGAGACACATAAAACCTGTCTATTCAGATCCAATAAACATTTTAAAACTTCAACCGAATCGACAATGAACCGGCCAATGTTAAATGATGAAATCACTGTTGGGGCTTTTGTCGCATTGTCGAAATGGACGGTGAATTGCGCATATTGAAAGTGAATGGGAATCAATTTAAGTCATTTGAATTTGTCAAATTGGCCATAATTCTCTCTGTGTTATTTTGGATACCTCTGGACAATTGTTTTCTTCTCGTCGCGAATTATGGCCGAGGGTTCTGGTGGCAACTTTTCCGATAGCTGATCGAATGCTACTCTCTTCCCTCTCATCGAAACTCATGCGATCGCATCCTTTCGACATCCCTCTGCTCCTGAAGCGTAACGAGTAAATAATGTTAATCACAAAATGCCTTGCAAAACAATAACAAACAAGCCGATCCGATGTAAACAAACAAAATAACTTTTTTTTTTTTCTTCTACATTTCCACACAGAATTCGATACGACACAATTTATCATTGCACAATCGATTTATGCGAGTACAAAACGAGGGAACTGGCAAATCATCATGGTGGATGCTTAATCCAGACGCTAAACCAGGTAATGACATTCAATATCGGAGCGATACGCATTTTTTCAAAACACATTGCTTGCGAAATGGCTCTTCGCCAATTAACGAACAAGGCGGCACTGAGCCGAACTCAAATTCGTAGCAAACAAACAGTGTTTCGTTCTTCACGGGGTTTTTTCTCTTGACATTCATTACGCAGTTCCGATGATAAGAACAATATATTCATTTTGTGTCCATTTTAAACGTTCACTTGTGTATTTACTGCTTCGCATTGCGCTATTGATAATCTTTATCAATACGAGAGCAATAAATATGGGCATGTGAGCCGAATAAAAAATTGTCTTTCTCATTTTTTTTCTTTCCTTTTAATTAATCTTCATCTCGTTCGAATTTCGGAATAACAACCATTTTCGTTGAGCATAAAAAAAATCAATTCTAAGCCGAAACGAAAACAAAAAGCAAAGACAAAAAACGAACGAAAGCGGCTTTTCGTCCGGACCGTTCGGCTCGACAGAATCACATTACGAAATCCAGTCATTTTCCATTTGTTGCATTCGACGAAACGGGAAATTCCGGTGTTGAGCCGAACCAGCACCAAGAGCCAAAATTTCCATTGGTCTGTCCGGAACTGGCCCGACATTTGCGTTGTTATTCGAATTCGAAACGCACTGTGAATGCACCATCAATTTTCTATCAATTCTGTTTTTCTTTCTTACATCATTTTGCAGGTAAATTCTCTCGTTTAAATGGTATGTTTGCTTAGAAAATGATTTATGAAGATTTTCACATCATTTCCATGCATTGTGCCTGTTAAATAATTAACAGAAAAATTTCTCGTTTTTCCTCTTTCTTTCAATTTTTTCTCTTCATTTTTTTCTGTTGATATTCAAGGGAAATCGGTTAGGCGACGTGCTGCGTCAATGGAAACGTCGAAATATGAGAAGCGACGCGGACGAGTCAAGAAACAAGTGGAAGTTCTCAAGAATTCGGGATTGACCGGTAAGCGTGTGATTGTTGGTGATTCGCTCGGGCGGAATTTTACAAAGTGTCTTCTGTCCAAACCCATTCAGGTATCACTGGCATGAATGAGACGCCATCGCCCAGCAGGTTAGTTTTGCACAACGAACGAAAGCTGTGAACCGCCGTTTTTCATGATTTCAATTTCATTTTGGCTTTTCCAGCAGTCTCAGCGAAGGCCTAGATCTGTTCCCGAGCAGTCCATTGCTCAGCAGTGGCTTCCAATTATCACCAGATTTTCGTCAAAGGGCTTCCTCGAATGCTAGCTCTTGCGGTCGCCTCAGTCCAATACCGTCTGTCGTCGACTTGGAACCGGGCTGGAGCTATGCAGCTCTGTCTCAGGATTTCGACTCGCAGCCGAACACAATTCAACGAAAAGTCGATTGCAAATTGCCATCACAGAACGATACGCTTCGTTTGAATCAAACGGCTACGTCACTCGATCAGCTGGCCGGATCCTTGGCGGACGAATTGACATTACAAAATGAATTTTTGCAGGGGTAGGTTCAAGTGCGGGGCATTCTGCAAAAGCGATTCGCTCATATGTCTCGTGACGCATTTCAGATATAGTGCATTGCCAACGACTGTTCAAAATCAAGCACCACCACCGCCACCACCTTATCAACAACCGTCCCAGAATTATTCAATAAATTCGGGTATGGCTCCGACACCCAACTACGGAATTCAACAAAATCAATGCCGTTTGCATCCTAGGCAGCCATGCAATTGCGCTCAGAATTCCAGTGAGGTAAGCACCCCGAAAAGATGACCGTCCCGTTCATCGACTTCAGGTCAATTAATTACAAAAACCTCCCATTTTTCATTCAGCAACAAAGTACATCACCATCGTGTTTGTCACCGTCATTCCCGCGGAATGACTTATCCCAAGACTTCAAGACAGCCATAAATCCCCGAAAAACAGTCCCAACAGCGAACAGTGCGACTCAGCTGACAGCGAATAAAATAAACAATCGAGGTATCGTGATTCATTTCGACAAAAATTTTTGATTGATTCGAAAACGGATACAGAATCCCAGCGACAGAAACAAATTGCTTCTAAATGTGTTTTTTTATTGAGTTCTGTGAACCAAGTCTTTGGCGCTGAATATGTTAATCAATGTTAATTGTTCGTGGTTAATTTTCGAATAGTTTTTTTTCTTGTTTTTTTTTTCGATTGGTTCGATTTTGCGTTTGCATTTTGTTTCTTTATTGCTCTTTGTCGTCCGACGAATGCGCATGCGCAGTAATGGACTTATCGACTTTGCAAAACAAAGCTTGACCAAAGCAATTTATCATTTCGCAACGAGAATTGTGCTCGCCAGACTTTGATTATTTCGAGACCAAGACCCGTCGGTCCGAATCCGGCGGTTTATCAGCAAAAAAAAAAGAGCCAGCGAACACAAACATTTTTTGTAATAATCTCTTCCAAACATTGTCTTCCTAACAAATAGCATTCTTTTTAGATTCAACCGACATGCCGTCAACATTAATGGGACAATTCATGGAGGCGCTGAACAGTCAAACGAATTTGGACGACTTGAATTTGAACATTGATAGCTTTCAAGGTGGCTTGGAATGCAACGTTGACGAGGTGAGTGACAATGGCTGCACTGACATTCTTCCAACTGAAACGGCGTTTCACTCCCTCCCACAGCTGATACAACAGGAGTTGAACATCGATGGACTGCTGGACATCAACATACCGATATCGACTCAATATGCCGGATCTCATTTAAATCACTCAGTTCAACATTCAACGATTGGTTTACCTCAGGACAACGATGCCACCAGCAAATTGCACAATGTTCAATCAAATGCAACACAGTCCAGTGTCACATCTCCCTCCTGGGTGCACTAGAATCGATTTCAATCCTCACACACATGCAACGGATCAAAAAATACGTGTAAAAATAATTCAACGCCACATTGCGAGACGCATACCCAAAATCGAACGCTTTCGATTGGAAACCACGCAGAGATGAATGAAGAAGAAGAAGAAGAAAACAAAAATTGTAGAAAACATTGTAGTCTAGCGATTTTAAATGAGAATTTTTTGCTGTCATTTTATTGACGTAGCATCAACCCAGAATCGAATTTCATTTGCCTAAGAGCCGGTTCAAATTTTACCAATTGTGTTTTTATGTCCAAGCCATTTGTGGGCAACTTTTGGTCGGCCAACGAATCAGCAACAAGGCAGCTTGGATCAATTTGTCAGTTAACATTGCTAACTTTAAATCAGCTTATGAGGAGCCTCAGGCAGGTTCTAACAACTAGAAAATTATTTACAAGGCGGGTAGCTTCAGAGATTAATTAATTAATGAAAAGAAAATCCAGATTTAAAAGTAACAAAGGGAAAGTGAATGGAGAATGTTTGTTTTCATTACGGACGCCAGTTGGTTCTCTTTTTCTGACAAGCGACAGAAATGGCAAATTTACAAATTCCATTTCTCCGTCGTTTCATTCTTTCCAGAAATTTATTGTAATTGTAATTGTATGTTTGTAAAAAAATGAATAAGAAGAGAAATTCAAAAAAATGCTTGTGTTGATTTGAGGAGAACACGTAATTGAAGTAAAACAAAGTTCATTGTGCCAATAATCGGTTTTCGTTCGGGTATAAGATCTCTTCAGAAGAGTTCTTTCGTACGACGAAGCATCTTTCATATTAATTACTTAGAGATATTTTATAAATATTTTTTTTTCTTCTCTGTTTTTTTTTGTTGTTGTTATGTTTTGAAATTGTTTTGAAATTTTCCTCTCGATTTGCCTTTTATTCTTTCTGCAGATAATTTCTCCTCGTTTCTCTCCGCCAGAAGAAATTTAAGAGAAATTTTGTAAATTAAAATTTAAAGAAAATTAAAATTTAATAAAACGAATAAGAACGAATTCATTTTTTTAATTATTTGTTACTGGGCCAATATACGATTTATATACACTTTAGATAGCGGTACATTTATATTTACAATTTTATTTACACTACGAATAAAACAAAAGAAAAATCAACAGCACACATTTGAAAAAGAAAATCAAATGGATTATGAAAATACACCCGCAAAACACAAACACGAACATTTATACTTGAAAATAGAGAGAGGGAGAGATAAAATGAAAAAAAAAAAATGAAAATGAAAATAAAACAAAACACGAAAATTCAAAAGGAAATGAAAGGCAAAACGTAATGGATTCTTTAGAGTAATATTATTATGTGAATGAATATATATAATTAGTTAAAAAAAAAAAAAACAAAATTAAAAGAAAAAAAAACAAGAAAAAATAAACATAAATACCTAATTGCAAAGCAAAACGAAGCAGAGCCACAAAGAATTTTTGTTCGTGCGAAGAATTATATTAGACAGTTATGAAATGAAGAGCGAAGAGAGAGAGAAAAAAACAAAAAGAAATAAATAAATAAATGACGATGTGAATGTGAAAAATTGTGTTAAAAATAGAATAAACCGCAGAAAAACGAGTGGACGACAAGCAGAAGACGTTGAACAGAAGAAAACATTTATTTACTATAATTTGCCTAGGTATTTATTTTACTTGTTGTTTTATAAGACAATAAAAATATTGTTATGTATTTGATATTGAATAAACAAATAAAAGAAATGTGATGTATTTTCGGATGTTTCGTTGGTTGCGTTTATTTTCCCGTTATTTGCATTCGAGCCATTCACACTTTTGTGTAAATCACCTCTCCAACGTGACCAGATAGGCCGTTATCGTTTCATTGATAAAGGTCGTAAATTTTTTTTTCGGGGCAACATTTTTCGCATTTCTGACTTTAACCATGAACGGCTGGATGGGAATCGCATTGTCGGTTTCGGTTGATATGCTTCTGTTTGATCAAGCAAGCGCACATCAAGCCCGAACAGCTGCTTCGAAACCACCTTTCTATTAATTTCACCCAAAATTCAAGCGAAATTTCTCAAATATTTGCACTTCATTGATGGCAGACGGTCATAGTAAAATTAGTAAACACCTCTCGAAAGAAAAAAAAAACATCATTCATGAGTTTGTTTTGAATCAATTGCGCCGTTCCGCGTATTCATCCCAACTTTGTGACATCGACGACGGGACGAATGTGTGCGTTTGACTGCTGGTGCAGGCGAAATGTCATTCGAATCGAATCGACGACAACTTCATGCTGTTTATGCACGAAGAACAACAAATGGTGAGGAACTGCGATACTGCTGGTATTGTTATGCTGTTAATTCGCTGCGTACACACAACTGAATATTGATTTATTCTGTTTTTGTTTCGGATCGCATTGATTTTTGCACGGGATTCACCAGAACACAAACGATATTTCATGTGATTGTCGTCGATTGAATTCAATCAAGTGGATTTCGTCGATTCAGCCGCAGATTTGTTCGATTGGCCCGCGGTCCAGTTTGTGTGTTAGGTTGTCGATGATCCTCGGAATAATAAACAATCGATAACATTGTCTGTGAATTTGTGCACATTTTTTCTCTCGAGTGGCTCGTTTTGTGCAGTAAGATTGTTTCAGCAGCAGCATTTATCATTGTTTGGATGTGCATTGGGGAATATTCAAATTTATTTCGGGAACTTAGCCAAGTGTAAATAATCGACATAAAATTCAAAGGTAAATCTATCTGGTTGGTTTGCTGGTGGTAGTGGTGGTGGTGCGGTTGTGCAAGTGTGTGTAGGTGCCTCCGGAGCAATGAATGGGTGAATGTAAATGGGCTGAATGTCGGACATATTTTCATTCGGATTCGTCTTTGCCTGGACATTTGCATGCAATGAATTTTAAATCGATGAATAAATTTCGACTCGAAACGAATGGGCGACGACCACTGAAAATAACGATTCTGCTGGAAAATTCATTATTTATCAAACTTACGCGGAGGCGCCTACTTTGAATAGATTTTCGCTCCTCACAAAACGTTGACATTGTTTTTGTTTATTTTTCAATATTTCGTGTTGCTTAAGATTCAATTTTGGGCTCATGACGTGCTGTTGAATAAATTCTGGCGTAATAAATATTTTTCAAATTGGCAAAAGCTCTCTCGAGCATAAACGATTCGAAGAATGCGTGTTTGACGAAAACTTGGAGCGTGATAACGCTGGGTGGATGAGAGCAGCAACGTCCGCAAACGCTAATGTTGGATCTTACCTTGCAGATGACGAACATTGACAAGCAGCACGAAATCGTTAAGGCCAGTTTGAATCAATTCGTAAATACCTACATCAAGGCCGCCGATCTCAGCGTCGTCGATGAAATTGTTCTGAACTACGTGATTTCGATTCTTGAGGAAGCATCTGAAGATCCGAACATTGACCTCGAAGGTAGCGCAAGTCCACCCACTCGATAAAGGACTCCACTCACTGAATTTCACTCCCAAACAGGCTTCGTTGAAATGATGACTGCATACTTTCCCGACTTCTCGGTTATCGACACCCTCACCATTTCAAAGTGGATTTATCAGTTGGAAAATCAAATATCGAGTTTGAAGAAGAATGACGAGCAATCACCCAATGGACAATCCAAAAAGTAAGCAAATCACTTCTCGAACAGGATGCTCCGGGTGGCTAAGCTCATTTCTTTTCCAGAACTGAGATTCGCCTGTCCGACATCATACCGGAAGCGTTCATTCGACCGAAAACGAATAGCACCAGCGAAGACGATTACCTAAAGTCAGCTGACTTCAATGACATCCAGTCTTCGACCACCGACATCGACAAATCCTTCCAGGCTGAGTGCGAGGCTTTGCAAGAAATCTTTTTCGAAAGCTCCTACGAAGAGCTGAAGCACTGCATCACCGTTGCAATGGGCGACATTGACCAAGCAACGCAAATCATCTTGGACCGACAGGAGAAAGGTCAAAGCATCAAAGGAAGCATTATTAATGGACATAAGAGCCAGGTGATCGACGATAAGGAGCTCAAGAATCGCATTATCGACAGGTTTGTGTGTTGGATTTCAGGTCGAAGGGAGCGATTGTCGCACTAAAAGATTCTCCTCTTTTCCCCAAAAACAGATATTCGTATGTCGACCGAGGCGCCGAAAGCAAAGAATATAAGCCGGTTGTGCCAAAAATCGAGCCGAAAAAGCTAGTCCGCTATCGTGATAACAAAATCGTTTCGTTGAAGGGCGAACGCTACACCGACGTGCGCAGCGACGACACCGAACTAAGAAAACCAAAGCACAAACCCATATCACCATAATTATTGGCCATTCATCGAAAGGCCATTGCATTTACGTTGAGAATTTTCGCAATAACTCATTCATAGCATTTTATGAAAATTCACGTCACAAAACTCAATTCATCCATTTGTGGTTTGTTCCCGAACGAATTTACCTCGTTTTACGTTAAACACTTGAGTATCGATGAATTCCTATTTAATTTATTTTCATCATTTGCTTTTAGTTGATTTCAACTGAAATTGCCATGACTTTAGTTAGAAATCAGTATTGTTTTTTTAATTTAATTATATATTTTTTTTTTTTTTGGTTTTTTTTTGTCGACAAAAAAGCCAAATTTAGTGTATGTGTTGGAGGTGGCACCCTTCCGTTTGTGTAGAAGAAAATTTGTGATGACGTTCTGTTTTTCGTCCTTTGGCTGAGCTCGCGCAAAAGGATTCAATATTATAATACCTAGATGTAGTAAACTGTGGTGATCGTTTTCAAGCAATAGTTCGCTTGAATTGATGCGGCACGAATTTCCAATTTGAAACCGGCGATCCTGGACTGGCCGAAGTCGATCGGTCTCCAGCCGAATCTCTCGGAGTGTGGTCCGGACGGATATTGCACGATGTTTTCGGTACAGCGTTTTTCGCTTTCACTGAATCTGATTTACTTACCAAAATCAACATACATTTTAGCGTTTAAGATTCCACTATGAAATCGCATTTTCGAATCGAGTCTTCTGACGAGAACGCCCCTCAATCGTGCGGCGTTCGAACGACACGATATATCACACCATCCACAGTCGTATATGCGTTCAACTATGATGTATCGATGTATGTTACTGTATTAATTTTAAATAAAATATGTTCACATTTACCATTCTAATGTATAAATTATTATTATACGATTTCCGAATAAATATTCTAATCAAATTGCTCGTTTCATTTGCTATCATGGACCATCACCCCACACTCTGGTGGTGGGAAGGCCATCAGAAGGAATTACTTTCTTTTCCTTGAAATTGGATGCACGCAACCATGCGTCCATGCGTTCATGCGTTCATGCGAATCGAATAAAACTCTCAATAAATCTCTGATATTTGACTATTTTTATTTCTCAATTCACGTTCAAGTTCGCACATTACACAGTTCATTTTCGATTGAGTTCAATAATAAATAAATAAATAAATAAATTAAAATAAATTAAAATAAATTAATTAAAATAAATTACATTAATAATTAAGTCAAATGCGGTAAATTACAAATAAATCCAACCCACGAGTCCAGTTTGCTTCGAGTCGATTCGACCCATGTCCAGCTCTAATGGTCCTTCCCTTTGAGACTGATAACAGCGGTGAAGAGGGCAAAGAAGAAGCCAGCCATGCCCGTGGAGCCGACCAGCAACACGAGACCTCCAATAATCAATGGAATCAACGCAAAGAACTTGAGCTTGTAGGCAATCAATAGCGGCAGCAAAAACTTCTTGTATTTCTTCTTTATTTTGAATTTCTTGGCTCGTTGCTCAACCGCCGATGTTTCTGAAAATGTACGCAAAAGACAATGGGATGAGGAAAAATCGAATGGAAATGCTAAATAAAAAAGTGGATTTGATTGAAATGAAAGCAAATTGCTGGACCGGTACTTTTGAACTAGAAACCGATTACAAGACGCATGTTGATGATGATGTCGATTACCACAATCAACGATCGGAAACACAATCGCAGCGAAGCACACATGAATGACTTTGAATCAACGGCAGACGGCCCGGCTGGCCTGGCTGAGTGGCTGGCCAGCAAGCGAGAAGGCACGTAGAATATTTCTCTCTTCTTTCTTTCTTTCTTTCTTTCTTTTTTGGATTAAAATAAAAAGTGAAACAAATCGTTTCAACCATTTTGACCCATTTTATTTGGATTATGCTCAATTAATTAACTGAGAAATTTTTGTAGGTTTTCGACATCCATCAAACAGTAGCAAATCAAATCCGAAATCAAATTTGGATCGAACAAAAGCCAAATAAAAATTTCATTGAGATCTGCGTAAAATATTAATCAACATTAAATTGAACGGTTACTTTTTACGGCGGCAATTTTTCTTTCCTCGCCTTCTCCTTCATCTTCTTTTTCGGCGAACATTCTTTGATTGATTGCCATCGTAATATCGGTTTTTACGCGATGTTTGGCATTTTCTTTTTAGAAATTTTACTAATTGACGCCGGTGAAAGCGACAAACGCAATGAAATTGACCAAGAAAATTGAATTTTTCGAAATGAAAAGTGATATTTGTTAATTGGACAATTCAGTTCGATTTTGTCATTGGTTCGACAAGTGTTGTGCCGTTGTCGTGATCGTATATCGTTTCGATCAAATTTTCCGCTCGATTCGTCATTTGCGAGGAACATCACATTCGGTTCACGGTCGTTTTTCTTCATGCATTCACATAATCTGACCATTATGTCGAGCACGTTTCGTTGCCCGTCACTCGAATGACAATATAAGTTTTTGAAAATTTTGCCGCCAATTTCGAATTTTCATAGATTTGAAGCGTTTTCACGAGACTTTCACTTGCAACATGTGGCTTTTTATCCGTTCTACGTGACGTGTCCGAGTATTTGTCGAAATTGGAGAACCGACATCAACAAAAACGAATCAATCCATAAAATCTCTTCGATACACAGCCCATGGAGTCTCGTCCAGCAGCAGCAACAACAAAACTCCAGAATGTGACGATAATGGTGTTCCGTAACGGATTAGAATTATTGATGGAAAAATTCAACGGTCGAGAAACGCTGTGCGTTCAAAAGAGCAATTCTTCTCGAATTTTCGGAATTTACAATCGAAATAGCAAATCGCCTCGTTTGCCAAATGGATTTTGAATGATCAAAAATCAATAATTCATCAATCGGCTTATTCAGATCAAACACAATGCGGCAAGACGTTTCGGTAAATCGAATGGACGGGAAACAGAGGCGGAACAGTTGATTTGAAATTGGGCAAACTTTTTGGAAAAATCAACGACGTGAAGGCCAAGCAGGCTTGGATGAGAACTACTTTTGCTAGGATTGATAAACGCGGTGATTCGTATTCCTTGATCGTGACGACGAGACTAATGACCAATCTCCATCAAGCTTGTTGTCCCTTCCTGGGCAACGATGACTAACCTGCTGTGAAGAAGTCAAACACGTACGAAACGAAACTCTGCACTTTCTGCACGATGGTCATGACAGTGGTTCTGATCTGTCGAAAACTGGTCAAATAATCACTTCGAAAGATTGGCATTTTCAAAAGTTCCCTCGTCAACGGAGTCAAACCATTGTCCTGACGCGACTGATTCGACTGATCCACTGGTGCATTGTTCATTTTGTAGGAAGCAATGATCTGGTTCAAATACGCCGCCGGTGACGGTGATGCCATGGGTGATGTTAACGTCGACGATTGATTGCTCACGAAATTCCTATCGATGGAGTTGTTATGACTGTAATATTGATAACCCACAATCGGCCCACCAACGCCTGCCCCATTGTGATTATTATGGCCGTTCAACTGATTTCTGTGCACATAACTATTGTCACTTAACAGATTATTGGATTGAATAGTGTATTGCCCGTTATTGGCTACAATCATTCTTGGAACGGTAGCTGTTGCAACTGGGACCGATGCTGGAACTTCACTCAAACCATCACTTTCGGCGGCCAAACAATTTGTCACTAACAGCACGGCACAGCCAAGTATCATGACAAATCTGTCGAAAATGTCATTCATGTTCACAAACATTTCGATCAATTTTCCGTGGAGCAATTTTCCAGTTCAGGTAGCTGCGGATTGATACACGATCGAGAGCACAACTCAAACGGCAATTAAACGACGAATCCGCACAGTGAATCGACGATGACGAAATTAAAAGAATCCCAAAACGTATTTGATTTGATTTTTATCGAATTTAATTATTTTGCACGAACAAATTCCATAGTAGATTGTTTTCCGTCGAGCAACGGCATCGAATAACGGCAGACAGTCACAGCACAGACGAAACGCACGCAACGCAATATCCGAAAATTGTACCGAAAATTGTACAGAAAATACACTGTGTACGCGCCGCGGCCAACACAGAAAATGCGCACAAAATGAAAATCACGAAAATCGAACGGAGATTGACACGGCTGATATTCGTCTATGCGCTGAACACCGAAATCGAAATACGATCGAGCTGTGATTGCGATTCGCGACTGAATGAAGACCATCAAGATGTCAGACACATTTTAATAAACATAAAAATGATACACAAAATAATATTGTTCTGCATCAATTACTGTCATCTCTCCATCATCTCCGCATTGATCGACGTCAATGTTTGAGCGGCAACATTAACCCGACACATTACTCTTTCCTCCTCTTCTGTCCCATCGAACGCAATCCTCACTCACTCTCTTCGGCAAATAAGCACTGACGTTGATCCACATAAATGCTTTCGTCTTTCGACTTTTCCACTATTCGCATTCGTTCAAATGAAAATGATGTTCTGATTGTTGTTGTGGCCATTGTTGGTCGCATAGTCGACGATGCCTGAAATGTCGCTCATGTTGGCGTTACTGCCGCTGAATTTTGCGAGAAAAGAAAACAAATCGAATGGAAATGTGTATCATTAGATGGACCATAATGTTATGTTTGATCAAATTTTTCGATATTGAGCACAACACAAGAACGCATTTTAAGTGAAATAATCATTCGGTTCATGGAGTTGGATTGATAGATAAAGAAAAATCAAAAATCATTCCTGTCGATACCATTTGAGGAAATCGAAAATTGGTCAAATTACACTTGAACTGTTCTTGGACAGTTCCATAGTGGACGGACCATAGTTAAAGTCTAAGTCGTCAATTCAATTTTGGTCAGCTGGCAACGTTTCGATTGTTTTCGAAAATGGACTGTTCCAACCAATTAGTTGATCACCAAGACGATGTTGGAGAGTTATTGAATGGCCAGCGAATTATCGTCTTGTGAATATTGGATCGTTATCGATTGGTCAGCCAGAGGTTCTTTAGAAAATAGCTGCGAAAAACTTAGCTGGAGCGGAGTTATCGAAATTAGCGAACAACATTGTTGCCCAACACATGATGCTATCACCTACAGATTGCCGATGCCTTTTCTATCACGGTTCAATCACCAGAAGACCATAGAATTTCAATTTGAATGAAAACTTTCAACTTTTCTTTTCTTTCGATAAATATGTTTTTTTCGCTGGTTTGAAATAGATGCCATTCATTCGGCGATGCGTTAAAAGCGACACCGAACTTCATTTCATGGAACCGGTGAAGAAGCAAACGAATTCGCTTCAACAATTCAATGGTCGTCAAATGGCTGCCAGAGCATTTCGATGAACGACAGAGCCTCCCACTCCCCGCTTCGAAGCCAAACGCGAATATTGTTTTAGATGAAAATAATAACAGTTATTCACAATGGGAAATGCAAAAGAGACGAGAAAAAATGAATCACTTTGCACATCAATGGTGCATAATATAATAATTGGAAGAAATTGTCGACGCAAAGCCTGTTATTGATGGAAAATTGAGGCATTGGAAAACGAAAATTTCATCTTTGCTTGCGGCACCATGACCAACCAACGTCGTATGTCAATTTGGGTGATCCGACTGTTGAACAAATTTCTGTGACACATCGATGCGATCGTACGCTCGTCCCAGAAATTCGGTGATCTTGATCGCTGTTCTGTCAATGAAAGTAAATGCGGCAATTTTAACGGTTTGACGTATCATTTGTTGTTGACTTGTCCAATTTCGAAAGTGTCTTTTTGACTTCCGCGGATTGGGCTCATGAAGCCTGAATGAGGTACAAGAGTGTCCGTTAAAACCAGTGCAGAGCTTTCGATTCCAAATCATTCGATGCAAGGATGGCTGGAATGTGTCAAGGGCCATCTAGGGGAGATCAAGTGCAGCTTTATGACTAAATCGAGGCTGAAGCGAGGCAAGGTCGACTCTTATTCGAGACACCAAATTCAATTTACTTTTGAGATTTCTTTTCCATTTGAGCTTTCGATCGATTCCACAAAAAGTTCATGTCGTAGCATAAGCTTTTTCATATGGAGCTTTGTGGATTCTATGCTTAATGTTTTTTAGGTAAACCGCCGTGATCACTTCATCGGAAAACCCCTGCGCTCGAGCAAATTTATGCTTCCTCAGCAATGCCAGAGCGAACCTTCAACCATCGCAAGTGATCACTTTCTCTTGCAACAAACCACTTAAATTACTTATTAATTTTCAGAGATCTTTCGAATGGATGTAGTTCATATCGAGGGAACATAGGAAATGGTTGATCATCAGACAATTGATAACTAATTGATAATTTGCGCGATCATATCAAGAATAGCGGTATTTTCGATTGAGGGTCATCTCGTCATTGTGCTATTCCGCACGAAAGCTCAATTATAAGTTGAAGGTTTTAGGAAAGTTTTGAAGAACATTCAGAGCAACGGGCCAGAAGAAACAGCACCTCTACATGCTTTCCACACAAACCTGTTCAACGATGCTTTCATCCAAGGTAGAGTGCTGAGCGGGTCGCTAGAAGTTTTTGGACCGAAGAATGGAAATAATGAGTCCGTATATACGAGATATTTGTTTTATTGTAATTTTGCAATAAATTAGTTACAATTGTCATATAATTAATGGCTATTTGTTAATCATAGGAGCATTTAATTAAGCCGAGGCAAGAACGACTTTCACCATCGTTATCGCACATGCAACAGACCGCAATGCAAGAGGAAGGGACAGTCGGCGCGAACGTTCCATATTCATGAGAACGTCCTGCCCAGCTCTTTTTTCTTCAAAAAAAAAAATCAACTAAAGAAAAACAAAAAAAAATCAAGAACTTTTTCAGGATAAATTAGGAGAATGCGTTTTAAATGGAAGTCAATAAATAATTCATAAATAATCTAACGATCTAATATTACAAAATACTGGAAACAAATGCAACGATATTTTTAAGCGACGATGGCGCGGACCGGCGTCATGGCGTCTCCAACAGTTGATATTTTGAAGTTAAAAGCCTGAAAGTATGCAAAATATGCTGTTTATACAGAGTTGTTCGCTATTCGAAAAGTGAATCATCGTATTGAACTTACCTCTTAGACAGTGCTGGCTGGCGGATAGTACGCGTTGTAGGCCATGTTTTGGGCTTCTTCGGCAATGGATCGTCGATCCCATCCGCCACCGCTTCCACCTTGTCCGGATGTTTGCCAGCCACCGCCGCCGCCACCACCACCGCCACCAGATGACCACCCAGCTGCCGATGAACCTCCCTTGCTCGACAACAATTTCTTAATGCCAATGATACCGGCCAATAACAAGGCGATCTTGGATACAATCAACGCTTTGCCAGCCAAAATATAAAGTCCAGCAATGGCAACTGGAATCATAGCAGCCATCTTCATAGCGAAACCCATCATCATCATGCCCATCATCTTCTTCATTTTGCCTCTTCCTGCAAGCGAAAGTTGAGAAATCGAATTAGTTGAAGTCGCACGCGTTCACAGCTACAGTCTGTCGAAGCGAAAGAGAACAACCCGATTCGATGCCAAAATTTGAGTGTACATTTCTCGTGAGAATTCCCAATTGTATATGCTGCTCATTGGTCTCGCGGCCGAGTTTAATTTTGTTCAATATCATTGCGTTTAATTTGCTTGCTAGTTTCCAGCCAGTGGGTCATTCGATCATTGCCAAAACAATCGAAACCACCCAATTGATATTTTCTTTCTCGCTCAAACGTGCAGTCAATAATTCTTCATTAAATTCTCCATTGGAAATAAATTGAAATTATTCAGCGAAAAAATAAATCGCCACTAATGAATTCGACAAATGGAAAACAAATTTAATTGAAGATTTTATCAATGCTTTCTCTGCCTTCGACCGATGATGCGAGACAATTCAGTCATTAATCGCATTGACTCACGAAAATTCAATAGCAATTGAAAATTTCTCGCTTTCAGGCGATTTGCCCGAGAATAACGACCGGTGACGAAGTTAGACCCCAAGTGCAGGGCGCACACGCCGAGAGCGGTAGCGGTCAGAAAACGGAAATACAGCAATGCATTTTCACGGCGCTGAATGTCGCCTCAACCCATCCCGGTCCCAGCCCATTGTGCATTGTCATTCGTAATCAAGCCAAACCACGTATTTGCGGTGCGCATCAACATGATATCCGAATCATCTTCAGCATCACCGTAATTGTCCCAGTTATGTTGTGCGCGCAAATCTGGTTGATTATAATTATGAGCATTTTGACCTTTTTCGCAATCGTCTTTCTCAGCCGCGCTGCCTTTTTCGGTTTTTTCGTCTTTTCTCTGCGACTTAATCTCGGTTTTTATGGTTTCGTCTTCATTCAGTTCTCGTCGGTGCGATTGCATGGAAACCATATGGACTTCTGTTACACCAATTGTCTTGTGTCAAAAATGGAACGACCTCCATATAAAATTCTCATGTGCGAAAAAAAAACCGATATTTTTCAGAAGAAGAACAAAAGATTGTAGACAAAAACGAATACAGAAGAATAAACGAACGAACGATCAGGAAATTGGAATGAGAAATTGAAGTGAATCGCGAATGTGAATCGGGTTCGTGTTGGGTAATAATAGGCACAGCATAACTACCATGTTGACGACGCCGTTCATGCATGGGCTGCATGGGCAGCGGTAGCAGTTAAAATCCATTAAAATTCAACGCAAATGGCTAGGCATTTGCAGTGATGTGAACGAATGATACAATTTTGTGAGACAAAGCCCCGGTAAAGAATGTTATTCCATATTGTTGTGGTTCTTGTTCCGGCTCATCGCTCAATTATTTTCGATTGTTGAGCGGCAGCAATGTGTTTGGCAATCATTTGTAAACACGTTGTGACCGAACGAATATTGCACGTTTCAAACGGAACGGGCTGAGATGGATTGTTCTTAATGGAAAAAAAAACTGCGGAAACGTGCTTCTCGCCGGTGAAAATCAACTGTACGAACAAACGTAAAAATTTAAGATTGTAGAAAAAAAGAACGCAATCGCTCAAATGTGATGCCATTTGGGATGGAAAATCGACCACCGTGCTATCACGAACTCCATCACCAATTCCGTTCGACCGATGGGCCGCTTTGTTGCACCAGCCTCCTTTTCCCGAAGTGCTCATGAATGCGTTCACCGCCGACTCGAAAAACAAATATTCGAGTGTTCAATCGAAATGAAGACATTAGTTTTTTTTCAGTCTTCTTTTCGGTGAGAGCACAAAGCACGATTGAAACGTTCGAAAAGAGCCCAAAAGCAAAATCGAAAAAGAAAAAGTTATTCGAATGGCAAATGTGCTCACGAAAAACAGCTTGAATGAAATTGCAGTGCGGATGCAGAAATTTCTATTGTGCCATTTGTGCATCGGTTTGCATTGGCTCGCCGAGAGGGTTCATCGAAGTTGAGAATAGAAAGTCTAAGTCTTGACCTTTGCGCTTCTTCAGCGTACGCGAAATTTCACTATTTTCCCGTCCGTCAAAGCAATGCGCTGCAATTTCCACCAATGACTCTTCAATTCTGCGTCGCATGCGCACATCTCACCATCGTACACCCATTTCGATTTACGGCCAATGCCAATAGTCTTCGTCGTTGTCGTCGTCGCGGTCAATAAAAATCGATTTATGAACTTGAACTTGGCAAATCAGAGAATGTTTTTTTCCTCTTCATTGTTGTGGTTTGCGGGTACCATCGAGAAAATTGCCATCGCGAACGGTGCATCGAAGCGACTAAACGTAATTAAAATTCAAATTAACCGCACAATTAACCATTTCCGATTGAACAGAAGGAAATCAAATTGAATTTGATTTGGATTGATTTTGTATTGTTGCGAGGCTGGAAATTCAGGCCGCTGAATGATGAATGATTTCTTTTGTTTGGAAAATCTCACAGCAAATGACTGATTTGTTTCATCGTCGGCGTTACTCGGTTTTTGATAGGAAATTCGTTGTTTGGCGAAGTGATTGACGAGCGACAGTTGACACCCAATGCCCGGCACGAAAACCGCATACCGAACGCATTCGTCATTTGTCAAACGTCTTGACGTTGATGAGATCACGGCATGGGCGACGCACATCGCTCACATGGAATGGAAATCTAATTATGCAGAAAATGCCTCTTATTGAAGCGCCGACCCGTCATTGTGGCACGGTGTCACAGTCGACGCATAGCGGAAATTCCGAATGGAAGAATGGCGAATTTAAAAAAAAACAGAAGAATGGAATGGCTGCACTGACCGACAACTCGTTGCAAATGTCCAGTGCTGTGAAGCAAGTGACCGTAAAATGAATGATGAATCGAAGCGACCGTTTGCCACGATGATGACAACAACGGCCACGACCACTGTCTGTCTGGAATGATATGGAGGTGACTTGTTCATTCATCGATTTAGATCGTTTGCCCGAAGAACTGGTTTATGGGCTGACGCCGCTGGATGTTTCTCATTTCGTCGGCGCCTTTTCGCTTATTCTTACTTTTGAATCGTGAAAATAATGATATCGTTAACGAAATGGCTGAATTTTCAAATTGAATGATCGTCAATTACCGCACGTTCGCAGCAGCGATAATTTTTCCGCCTCGGAATTGAACTCAACGATGTGTTGTGTGGCGTACGCTGGGTTTATTGTTGCCAGCAAATCAAAGAAATGCCAAATTTCACGGTCGTCGATTTGAATGCAAAAATACTATTTTGCGATTGTCACGTTTTCCATTTGAATTCGATCGCGTTTGAGTTTTTTTCCTCTGCACGTTTTTTTTTCTTTCGCTTTTACGCTTGGCGTTCCTTCCCTTTCGAGTCTTTCTTTCTCGTTCGCATTGCATTTCAGAGAAATTTTCAATTCGTCAATTGAAAAAAACGAGCTGTCCGCCGATTTCCAACCATTCAAATTCGATCTTAACGAGAACCGATCAAATTGATTGTTACCGAACGAGTCTAATCTCGAATATTTTTTTTTTTGGAATAGTTTTCACTTTTCACATGCGACTGAGACAAAAACGCTGCTACCGAACGGGGCCAGTTTTTATCAGACTGTTTCGGGTTCTTAGGCATTTCGATCGTTCGACGCGAGAAATGTAATGGCTTTGCGCTGATCCATTTTTGTTGTTGCTGAATTGAAATCGAATTATTGGTGTAATCGTGCCGATTACGAAATCAATTATTAGTCTTTTTCTCTTCGCTTTGAAATTGATCAGAACGATAATTTCAAGTCATCGATTCTGCTTTTGATTATCGCTCGATCGTTCCCGTTTCGAGCTTTCCCATCGATTTCCAAAGCAAATAAAATATAAGTCAAACAATAGTTTCCCCAATATGGCTCACCTTCTTCCATGCCGCGTCCGATGTCACTCGATGTTATTTTGGGCAAGCTGATCTGAATGTTTCGTCCACTGATGTAACTGGCGATCTTATCAGCGAGCATGTTCGTCAAAAAGTAATCACGATCCTCTATTCCACGCGGCAGCATTTGGTCCAATTCGTTTTCGGTTAGTGATTTTGGCTTGCCAGCGTCCGCATTGCCAGTCGCATCCTCGAGACCAATCACCTTGATTCCTTCGCCGATATTGATCGTATCAATTCTCGATATCCGATCGATGAATGTGACCGCCTTCTTCTTGATGCACATCGACAGTCCTCCATCAGCCTTGTGACATTCATCGTAAATCCTCAGCAGAGATCGCATCCCCAATGGCGACGACGATGAGCTATTTGTCTGTTCCTCGCTCATGCCCAGCGCAGCCGAACAACACACCACCACAACAACACTCAACCAAAATTTTAATTCCATTTTATTTTTGTTAAAAAATAATTCTATTTATCTCAGGATTTTCCGAGTCACAAATCGAAATTAAACCAACGAAAAAAAAATAATCTGAGCAAAAAAAAACAAAACCGTAAAATTCACAAAATGGCAAGACAAGTTCTGTTGAAGGCCAATGCCAGTGTCAACACGATTCAAAGACAAACTCCCGGTGATCAACTAACCGTTGCGATGGCTAGCGAGAATCTTACTGGTGATGAATGATAATGAAACAGTCTTATTTATATATCTCCAGTGACTTTTGCTGGTGTTCGAACGGGATTGTTGCCCATTG
>JANSTV010079494.1:0-21587 GCA_027564135.1 Lestremia cinerea | reverse complement strand
ACACACACACACACACACACACACACACACACACACACACACACACACACACACACACACACACACACACACAAGCTCGCGCGATAGCAGCCATCCGCGTACGCCCATTTCAACCATAAGCAACGCTCATACATCCACTCACCAACACCCTCAAACAGCGTACAGAGCCAAGAGAAGGTACCCAAAAAGGTTTCTCTGTTGATCGTAGTGGCAGCCAAGCCGAACTTGAAGCCGAAATTCACACAAGCACACTTCTGTGCACACACAGCCTTATGCAAGCTCCACAATCGAATATTGAACAACCATTTTACTTTTTCATTCGATCTCACCGACACAGAGCTATGGCACACCACGAAGCCGAAGTCAAAGCCGAACTCTCAACACACATCCAACGCTTTTAGGAATATGCACAGTCACATTGTGGGTGATACACACGCGCACCAGTCCAATGTACGAAATTTATTCTCCTTTTCAATTTGCGTTTCAGTCTTACATAATCAGCTACTGGAAAATCGCGAGTGATAACACCGACGACGATAATACATCGTTATCGACGTCATTGTTATTGTTGTCCTCGTCAACATATTCATCTTTGTCGTTATCATCTTCGTCGCGCGTTCGTATTCTTCAGCATCGTATCTTATATTTTATGTCCGAAAACCAACACCTTGTCATAACAACACACAACTGTCATTTCCACATCATTTCTTTCGATTGCCTGCGTCCTCTTCGGCTCTACTCTCCTTCGATTTACTCTACTCGATCTCTGCGGTGTTTTTCTCAATTTTCCCTTTTCGCTTCTTCATTCGAATTTTCATTTTCTTCTTTAAACAAAGAAGCAGATAATATTGCGAGAAGAAATGAAGTGGAAGAAGGGAAATAGTAACAGCCAGCGAGGCAAAGAAGCGAAATAGAATCTATTTAGGTTATAAAACTGCCAAAAGAATATTAAAATATTACATGATAGTTAAATTCATGATATTATTCCGCAACGTCATTGATGGAGTTTGAATATCAAAAAGACCGCCGTCAACAGATATTGAACGATTAATACTGCCTGAAAATCGAAAACACCAGAAATGTTCGTTGTTAATGCCAGCCAGCCCCACATTCATTCAAATTCATAATTATTGTTCAATTAGTCAATGAACGTTCGGTCAATATTTCATATTATCGTTTTTCGCCGTTATCGATTACTATAATTTCATTGGCTTTGTTTCTTCTTCAATTGAAGTTTGGCTGGGCAAAATGAAAATGGCTTCTTCATTGAGGCAATCTGACCGAAACCGCCGACAGAAATATTAAAGTTCATTCAGCACCGTCACGCCGCCGTTCGGTGGTATTGCACTCGTTAAACATCTCTCAAACACTGCCGTTCACAGATTACTTGCTCTGTTGGTATTCTGTAGATTCAGTGCAATATGCAATCCAGTTGGGTTAAACTAATTCTCTCTGTGCGGTAGAAATTGTGGCTAAAGCCGAAATTCGAGCTCTGAATTAGAATCCTCATCGATAACACGTCTCTTGCGATCAAATCACTGCTCAGAGAAAAATATTTCAGTCATTGCATTCAGTGCATACATTTGTGCATACATCTGTCATTTGTCTGCAATTGTAGCGAATTCTTCGACTTTTGCATACAAACGGTCATTTTCTGACGGGAGAAAAGTGATCGTTTTCTGAAATTTCGGTAAAACTTTGCTACAATTGCAGATGCAATTGCAATGTCAAATGTATGCACAAATGTATGCACGATAGAAAAAATGACTGAAATGTTTTTCTCAGGTGTCCCGTCCATCACGTCTCTTGAGTACACGGCGGCAGTGATTCACACTTCGTGCAATTCGGATAAAGCCTTTGTGGCAATTTACAAACCACCGCATTTAGCCTTGGATCGATCGGAATTCGAGAGACTTGTGAATCACTGCCGTTCACTTGCGTGTCGATTGGTACTGGAGGGAGATTTTAATCTCCACCACCCTCAATTCGGACGAAGCAAGACGGACGCGGAGAGCCGGAAATTTGTTTCGATCATACAATATTTCGGTCACCCAAGCCGCCTCTTCAGAGAATGCGCAGCATTTTCTCTCGACGTGGCACAACCAGACATAGGTCACTAAAGGCCACCTATGGCTTCGTTCACCGCTTTCGCAAACGGAAGATGCACAAACGAAGAAAACCTCTCCATCCACTACCATCACAGAAAGAGAGGCCTCGGACTCGTCTAAAACGCAAATCAAAAATGACCTGCGTCAACACTCCGCCATAAAAAATTAAAATTTTTAGAAACAAATCTGAAAATTAATTCAAGTAGTGTAATTGAACATTTGTGTTACTCCAAATTATTTTCAAAAATACTATCAAATCCAATGAACAGACCGTCGAAAGCGCTTGCGCAAAACTACGTCTTTTAAGCTAATGTGAAATAATGAAATATTGTAATTTCAAAACAAGTCATTTCAATGAAAAACAATTAAAAAAAAAAAAATCTTTTCTTCACATAAGTTCCGTTACCCTCGTAATTGAGAATCGGAAAGCGTATGACAATGAACGAAGAGCAACAAAAAAATTACAGGAAAATCCAGTATATGTATCACGTTTGTGAAATCAATAAAATAAATACCTGTCGACGGTTTTTGGCAAGTTAAATTATCGAAAGATTCACAAGGAAGATTTCTCTTTCGATTCAATCGACCGCAGTTCAACTTGGCCACGATATTACGATGCTAATGCATTCGACATTCTCAGAATCACTACTTATTCATTTTGTATTTTCCGCAATATCAAACAGCATCACCTCTTCGACTCTCAAGGCAAAACTATGTAAATGTAAAAAAGGAAGCAATGAGTTTCCGGGAGCAAAGCAAATGAGTAATGAAGAATGATTGCTGGTGGAATATGATAAACCCCTGAACTGGACAAATATGGAAAGAAAAATTTAGAATATAGAATAAAAAAACAGGGAACTTAGCAAAAAGAATATTTAGTCTTTGCGGTGAATGGTATCCAACATTATTATCCGAATATCCTGAGTATTCATTGATAGTTACTCTAATCACATTCAGCCTCTCATCAGAGAGAAATATGTAACGATGCTTAATCAGCTCAAAACCGGAGAGGAGAGAAGAGAAGAAACGAAAAATTCGAATCGCTCGAGCACATACAACAATAATAATTGTGATTTTCCGTCAATTTATTACTTTTTTTTCGCGATTCTTTTCCGTTCTTACGATCAATGCGAAGAATTTATTGGTGAGCAATTGTGTAGTGATTTATTCAGAAGAATTATCTTTCAAACCAAAGCCAAAATAATCAAAATGCGAATTTGAGTTTGATTCGTGTTTGGTTGGCATTTTTGTTGTTATAATCATAAAAATTGAATTTATATATCATATGCGCATGCCACGCATGCGCATATGCATATGGCGGTACGTTTATCGCGTTGCGAGCGTTAATAAAACTTCAGGTTCAATTTCAATGAGTGGGCCAAATGGAAATTCATGCACTGCATACCACCCCTGCATTTTTATCGTTCCGATTTCGGAGAACCCCCGGCAGCTCCTCGAATTCGACTTTAAGGGAAGGTCCTAGGCAAAATTGGCGACCATCTTGAACAATTTTTAAATATCCTCATCACAACAAAAAACACAAATGTGGGTTTCGAATTGAATGAAATTTTGAGGATTTGTTGGGGAAGGTCCGCCTTTCTAAATAATTTTGAAACAAAAAGGAGCTATGGACGGGGTTTTGAGAAAAATCTTTGACTTGAATTACAATTTTGAATTACACGATGACGGTTGTCGCGATGGGTTGGTGCTGATGATAACAGCCATGGAAAGATGAGTGCCTGATTGAACTTTTTTTTGAAACTCGTCACTCCGAAGTGACAGTAGCGCAACGCATTTGTTACGAATCTGAAAACTTGAATTCCGCCAAAACACCGGAGTTTCCCGTAATTCGGTGAATTTCTCGAACTGTTCGCGGACTGTCTGCAGACTGTTCGCCTAAATGTAAAAGTATGTTAAAGTTGTAAATCGAGTGCCAGTTTTACGACGGAACTGAAAAAAAAACCGAAAAAGCATAAAAATATGGCGCGCCTACCTAAAGAATGATATCAAAGAAAAAATGAATACCAAAAATTGTATATCTCATGATTTCTCAGTGTTAACGACACGGTGTTTTCATTCTGTGATTTAAATGGTCATGAGCAAGGTGTGAAATTGTCTACATCGTAAACATTGAAATAGAAACGTATATCCTGTCCAACCAAAGAGGCACAATCAACGGTGAATAATTTCAACAACGGCATTTGTTTCAGTACCCAAAACGCACACAGCGCAATGTTATTAGAAATTCTTTGGGAAATCGTGCACGAAGAAAAACGAGTTTATCCGAAATATGATTTATGTTCAAAAGCGGATAGAAATCGACTGTAAGCGTTATTGAAACGAAAGAATATAATGAACGAACGAACAAAAAAACACACAGCGCACCAACAATAACAGACCAAAACAAAGGAACAACCGGAATAAAGGAAACTAAAATCATCAGTAAAAAGCATAAATGAGAGTGAAGGAACCGTATTATGCCCGAAACATTTCCATAATTAGGCGAATAGACCGCTAGCCCTGTCCGACGACGAGAAGCAAATGAAACGAGTGGAGAAAAAAAATAACATCAACCAAGGCAACAATGAAAACAACAATAAGAGAAATTTCCCAACACAAAAGCAGTAACCAAAGCAAAGGTAATAAAATCATCCCACCTGCTAATTTAGGGCAATGTAGGAAAAGACGCCGCCCAGTTATTTACTAAATGTGTGCCCAGTTATCAACCATAACGCTTGATATGTATGCCAAATGTAAGCCAACATTGCAATTGAAAAACTTAATATTCGTCACGCCATAAGGTATGCGATTCGTTTACGGCACACTTAAATAGCACACATTCACCGAGGCACGGTCAGCCGCCGCGTAGTATATCATCATCACGACGGGTTCGCAGCAAAACCACTCTGTTATTTGACGATCTCATTTTCATAGGTGACTTTTGTCGGAATCGGCCTCTCTTTCGTTGACTATTCCGTTGTGTTGATGCACGTGAAAAAAACTTGTGCGAATTACTCTCTGAATTGCGCACAGTCAATATCAATAAAGCATGATTTTGCTCATATATTTTTTGGAAAATGGCCAGAGGAGGGTGAGAGGAGATATTAATGGTAATCATTGTTGATATTCGAAATGTTTGAAAATGATCGGCAAGATGGTTGGCCTATGTCTGTCTGTCTGCAGTGCAAATAATGACTGTTTCACCACAACAAATAACGGACAGCGGTCAATGATATTCTTCGGAAACCGATCCATAACTATTGCTCACTATCACATCAAGTGTGTCTTTCTCCCAATAAGAATGACAATGACATTTCCCAATTCTTATATATTCAATTTTTCATTCATGATGCTGTGTGATCAATGAGTTGAAACTGTTTCCCGCATTATTCCAATATGTTTTTGGAGCTCGGTAATGGAAGGATGGACGGAGTGAGACTAGGAGCTGAATCATGATGATTGAGAGGATTGCGAAGGAGAGAGACAAAGGCGATGAAGCAGGAAACAGTGGTTGAGCTTCTTCCCCTGAGGGGCGGATATGAAAAGTCATTTTCTCAAGATAACCGATCACATTTGCCGGACATCCAATCACTTCCAAGACAAGGATAGCTCCGTTGCATAGCGCAATGAAAAAACGTTCACATAGCACCACTTCAGCAGCTAGTTGGAAATTAGGCGCATTTTGTGTTCCTTTGAAATTAAACACACGTTTGTTGGCTCTGGACAAGCGATAGGACGAATATAGCGAGTGAATCTTTTCTCTTACTCTTTCTCTTTCCCATTCCGCCATAATATGTTTTCTTTCTTTTCTTCATGTTTTTATTTATTTATTACTATTATTCACAAAAAGAAAAATCACTTACCAAATAGAACATCGAGGTAAACAATTGTCATGTAATCGTATTCATAAGCATTTGATTCGATGTCATTGTGGTCCCCTTTCTTTGTTGTCACACTCACTCATGCACACACGATGTTGATTCCAGGCACCAATGTTGAAAACTTATAAAATATAACATTTGCACTTTTCCTTCTTCTTATTTTTATTATTATTATTAATATTATTTTTCAGCTTGCTTGTTGACTGTCGTCGGTTTTCGTTTTCTTCGCGCTTGACATTCGACAATACGAAATTCCAGAAACAACAAGCAAAGAACAACAACGACGAAGCGACAAAATTGTTTCTAAACTAAGCCAAGTTAAGCATTATATAATTATTTTTCTCTTTCATCTATTTCGAATATTTATTTATTTGTAAAGCCTTTTATATCGAAATCATAACATTGTGTCAACGTTAGAATGCATTTTTTTCTCTGGGCTGTATATGTTTAAAAAAAACTGACTCTGTCGTTAATTTTCTCGTCGTTGTCGCATCTTTTTCAGCTCAAATTTTGGTCGTTTTTAGTTGGGGGTGTTTTGTGATTCAATTTGTACACAGTTTATTTTTCGGCGCAGTCTTCTTCTTCTTTGCGTTTTTGTTTCCACCATGTCGTCCGCATAGAGACGCATACAGCGTTAAAAAATAAATTATGACAGAAAACAACTTCGTCGATATGACAATATGTAGACAAAATAGACAAAACAGCTCGAAAAAGAAAAAAAATTGAAGCGCAGATAAAGTTTGGCGAGTACTTTTCGTATCATTGCAATTCGCACAATGTATTTGTTCGGTGAGTTATCATGTTGTGTAATTGAGAGATTTACACAATCTGTCGTAACAGTCATAACAACTCCAACAAAGGTGCAGTTCAAATGTTTCGAATAACCGACCGTAAAATAGCCTGGACGAATCGAACCAGAAACCAAAAACCAAAAACTTAAATCATCATGTAATTTCCGGAATTCAATTCAATCGAATTCTTAACTTAATATTATCATTAGCACTAGCACGTTTCTTATTCGATTGGGAACGATAGAGCCATTTCTTATTCGAAAATTAAACTATCAATAAACATCAACAATACGACTAAAAAGTCAATAGAAAGAGAAGAAAACAATGACACTTATTGCCCTAACGTTAAATCTAATGTGTGATGTGTGAAGCGGTAAATATGATTGAAACTCGATCGCATTGCAATAAAAATAGTAGAGATATTCGATTTTCAATAGTAGAGATTGTTTCGGGGTATTTGTTCAATTGTAATATTGTTTGGGAGTCGCCTGATGCGATGTAAACATTGATGATTCAAAAATGATACACAAACGGTTTAACGGTTGAATTAATCAACAAAAAATTTAAACCTAACGAATCAGCAATGAACTGTTCAATCAAATCGAATTCGAATCGATTGTAATCATATACCATATTGACGAATCATATTCGCGAAATTTTTCTGTTTTTTTCTCTTATTCGTACTGTAAACAAAGTGTTAGTATTCGACGTTTACGTTTGAGTCGTCGTCTCTGTCGTTTTTTGTCGTCGTTGTCACAAATTATTTATTTACATCATCGATGACGGTTTTTTTTTGACTGCACTGAAGATTACTTGTTAATCAACAGCGGCTCCGTGAATGAATTGACTCAAAGAATGAAATTAGCTAAGCACCAAACAAGCACAGGGAACATTCGAACCCAGAACACCGAAGCATCGACGATTTTCAATGTTGTTTCACACTAAATTCCCATTTTGAAATGATGAAAGGATCATAATGAAGTCTGCTGAAAGGAAATGTCTTGCACCATATTCTAGTTTTTTCATTGTATTTATGTGTTTCGGTCCCGAAAACTGAGAAACGACTAGCATATAAAACCAAAATCTCGTACGGTAAATTACATGCATGACATTGGTGTTGACAGAGTAAAATGAGATTTCATAAAATTAGCCAGGATGGAATCGGAACGTCAAAAGAAGCCAAATTTCCCATTAGAATCCCATTTGAATTTGATTATTCTAGATTTCGGTATCGTACTTGACGTTTTTCCATCAGATATTTTTGCTTGGAATTAGCGAGCAGCTGAACCAGAATCCATATATAACATCAAATTCACCCCCTTACTGTAAAACGATGAAAGAAACAAGAAAAAAAACACAGGGTATACGGAAGGTAAGACACGATGCGTTCGACGATACGATTGACAAGCACACACACTTCGCATTATATTTTTAGAAGGTTACCCAGAAATACAGGAGGGTTATGTATATTTGTTAGACTAATATTAAAATAAAGAGAAAAAAAATAGAAGACAAATTGAGACTGGCAGAAATCGTCTATGCAAAAAAAAATGTTGACGATCAAAGAAGATGTGTATTTGTCTGTGACCGAAACAGCCCCATTATAAACAAATAATGAATTGATAACAATCGGAAAAACAAATATGATTATAAAATGCACATCACGAACATTATTAATTACAAACACTTTCCGTTTATTTTATTCTTTTTTTGCTTCTCTTCGCTTCTTCTCGCTTTGCTTCCCTTTTCGAATCTTATAACTCGTTTCAGCCGTACTCAAATCAATGGGCAATACTTGGGATTTTACGGTTTTTTAAACTTTCTTTGCCAATAATAAATTTAATAAACTTTTTTTCGCACCTAAAGAACTTTGAATGTGTGGAAATTTTGCATATTTTCACATAAAAAATTATTCGAACGTCTAAATATCACGATATCACGACATCAATAATCACGCTTCATATTTTATGTCATTCACATCGCATTTCGTTCGATTCGATGTTTTTATGCGATGTTTTGCCTTCGCGATGATACGACTGAACGAAACATTTGCGCTTGCGACATTCACGAATTCATTCACCGAACGATGACGACGAAGACAAGCCGTGCAGTTTTTCTTCTCCCTTTTTTCTCAGTAAATAGAGTTTTGCTGTTCCGTTCGTCGTTCAATGCTTGATAGCAAAATCAACACCATCGCTGAATCTACACACTACGACGAGGTAAATTCCGGGTTCTACCAAAACAGTAAACATTTTCGCATAGACAGCGATTCGACCTTGAACGAGTCGGTGATGACTTCAATTGAATGTTTAAATTGCATTTTTTCGACACAATTTTTGTAATTTTTTTGCCATTTTTTCGCCATTTTTCCTGCCTTTTTCCAATCTCAAATAGGAATACTAATCCAAACGAAACACTTATTTTTCCTCTTATTTTTTTTCTCGCCACATTCGCTAGGTGCCAATTATGTGAAGATGATTTATTCATTTTATATTCAGCGACACCAGATAAATCAAACGTCCACAATTCGCGACATTATTTTATGACATACATTCATTTCTTTTCAAAACTGATTTTTTTCGGATTTACCATCTTTTTGATTTCAGAAGTCTTGATGGTTCGTTCAGATTCGGATTTGGATTCCGAATAACTCACATGGGTGAGTTAAACAGTACCCCATCCCTACCAACAGGAAACAAAAGGAAATCCCAACAGAATGAATTTCTTGTGAACTCATGGTTTTAGCAAACCTTGTTGCGAATATGTATTTGTCTTGAACGATTGAGTGATTCACAAATAAAAAAAAAACATCAAAAAATTGTATGTAGAAATTATGTGTATCAATTACTCTTGCTAAATATGCTGTTCTCCTCCCAGATCACGTTCAATATATTCGAATTCTTAAGCTTTCCGCTTTCGACTCAAACGAGGCGAATAAAAGTGAGAAGAAAATGGCTAAACGTCTTCGGAATAATTTGCATGTAATGATTACAAATGATTCTCTATCGTCACCATTATATTGCGCAATAAATTTCTATTTTGATTGAAATATGATTTATTTATTATGTTTTATGTTTATGCTTCCATACGATCATAATAACGCATTGAGCTCATTTGTTTTCGATTTGGCGTTCACAATGGTTTTACGACTTCGTTGAATTCTCGCATCCTGGGTGCGTTCAGTGAATGGGCAAAAAAAAAAAAGAGAAATATTTTCTTCAGCGTTCTGTTTGCCCGGCCACTTGACCACATTTCTGACGTCTCCGGTAGCAGTGGCTCAATATAGGCTCGATGCCATCTATGTGAACGTGCAGATGTGTCCTTTTCGCCTTTTTTGTTTCTTGAGGATTCAATCCAAATAGCAAATTGCAAAACGTTTGACGAGACGATATTGGAAAGGAGAAGAAAAAAAGTTGCTCAATTCAAGATATTTGCTAAAGATTTTTTATCTTCATCATCAGCAGTGTCATCATTAAGTCGTACCATTCGCATACACCACGTAGTTTGGCGGAAAGAATTTGCGTTTTCGATACACTACAGCACGATCCGAGCAAATGAATAAAATCTGTTGGATAGACTTCTAGTTGATGTTGTTTATTAAGCTACTGCCAGTCGACGTCTTAGTCGTCTTCATCGACAGTACCCGCTAGCGACGACGACGCTCTCCTCATTCGCCTCGTCGTCATCATCTCATGCTGTTGTTGTACTCTTCACCGTCTCTTCATCACTTCAGAAAGCATATGAGCAAACTCTAACAAACCCATGCAACACATCATATTCGATATAACTCTCCTCCGGTCGTATTATTTTTAAATCTACATATACCAAAATAAAAATATATTTTTGTTGAAGAATTTCAATTTCGGTTATTGTTTGAAAGTCTCGGCTGGTCTGTTCTGTTTTATACGATCTCTGTTTTATGTGGCCGATTGGATGTAGCTGTGGATGTAGCCCAACTGTTGACTGCCAGTCGATCTCCGATGCGCGTATATTTTCCAACTAGCATTGCCGTTGGTAAGATTAGAGTTGCATCCAAACGACCCAGTAGCTACGGTTGCCATTGGTATAGTAAATCACTAAATTTTTTTGTGTTGTCGAGAAAAACGCAGCTCCCTCAGTTATCGTCTCCTACACAGCATCGGCAAAGCAAGAGCAATGAAAAAGAAGGATTACTCGAAGAAAGCGAAACTGAAAATCGTTCGAAACACGAAAAAAACGAGTGGAAAAATGAAAAAAAATTTAAAACAACCGACAAATAGAAAAAAAATTAAGAAAACGAGACGGTGACAAACGCACACTTTGTTGTTTCATCGTTGCTCGAATTTTATGAAAACCGCTTTTCTCTGTGCTGGATTTGTTCAGGCGAGCGATTTATTTTGCTGTTCGTCTCGGATACTGCTCTTTTGCTCAATATGCTCCGTTCGGATAATAGATTCGTAATCTGTTTTTTTCCGCACGATCATTTCGACTTGACCAACGTGAAAAGCGCGTGCTGATCGAGGAAGGCAAGCGGCGAAAAAAGCAACGTCGACGGGGAACAAAAAACATAACGAATGTAAGGAGCCATTCAGTTGGATTTATCGCATCGCGAATGATACTGTAGGCAAATAAGAATATCAAACGAAATTTTCAGAAACACCAGTTGATTTATTTATTTATAAATTTATTAAATTTCATATTCAACGTGGTTCGTGAATAGTGTGAATCGTCGGACGGTGTTGTCTTTCGAAACAGAGGTTTGCCATTCGAAACGGTTTAGTGCTGGGAGGTCCTCCCGATGCGAACCATACGAGCCGAGATATGTCGGTTCGGGTAACATAATACGACAAATCAGCGTTGATGGCTGAGAAAAACATCTCTCATGATTTCGAAGACTGTTTATCAATGTCGTCATGGTAAATTTAATGCACATATAGAATGCATGATTGATATGCCTACGATGACAATGGTTTTTTGTTGTTGTCGTTTTCATCGATTCATCTAGATCTGCGCTGTGTTCGCCAGCCAGAATTTCGGTTGCTTTGAATAGAACATTTTGCGTTAGCATTAATTTTACCGACGCCTGGCTACTTGTACGAATGCCTGCAAGCTATTCGCTTAGAAGAGTCATGGGTTTTCCTTTTCTTTCATTTTTTCATTCTCTTTCTCTCTCTCACACTTTCCTTCCGTTTCCAACGGGCTAGCAGCTCCCCATGTGTAACTGTGTGTCGGATTAACAGTGTGTTGATGAAATAATAGTAAGAAAATTTCGAATGACAGAAGTAGTGAGCTGCTCGAAATGATGATTCTCTTGCAAGGTGGTGACCGGTGACCGTTTCAGATGTTAAATACATATTCTAATCGTCGACAACCGACCACTACGACAAAATCGGGCACATCAACGGGCACCGATACGACAGTCTCGTTGACGAGGACACCGATTACGACGAGGATACGTCGAATGCGCTACTGAATATTGGTTCTTGTTGGTGCTGTGGCTTTGAGTATATGCTAAAACCGTCTGTCGGTTGGTCGTGTAACCGGTTGACTATTGACTACTTTGCTGTTGGGATGAGATGAGAGCTATCAAAGTAGTCAAATAGGAACGAGAGACGAGATTAGACACACAGAAAGAACAAAACAAAAAAAAAAGCAGATCGGTAGAGAATAAAAAGAAAATCAAAGAGAAAAGAGAAAAGCGAAAAACGAAGCTGAAGCAGAGAAGCAAAAGAAAAACGAACGAAGACGCCAACCAGACAACAACAAAGCGTTGGAGAGTCAAGAAAAGTGACGAGGAGAATCTATTCGAAAAATGTGACCTGCATATAAATGAATGTTAAGTTAGTAGATTCAACAGATTGTTATTCGACGATATAAAATAAAAGGAAACGGATGACAGAAGGAGAGAATTGAAATCGGTGCCGAATGAAAGTTCGCTTGTAGTGTGGTGTTCCGCAGCAGAGTAGTGTGTTTAGTGTGTGGAGTGGAAACGAAAAAGCGACGAAAAAACGCGAAAAATCAGCAAAGTGAGGAAAAAAGAAGAAAAATTTACGAAAAAAACGGCTTCGGAAATAAAAATTCCTAACTTTATCTGTCGATTTAATGAATTTTCTCTTTTTACGATTGCTCCGTAACTGTGCGCCAATAAATGGTGGAACTGTGCGTGACTTTAAAACGAACAGTAGCAGTAAAGTAAAACCGAGAATTTCCGCAGACAAATATTAAAATTGCATTCAGTACATTCGGTACGGGTGGTTTGACGGTTCAAACATTTCATTCGAGGTGACTGCGCTACCAAATCAACCATACACTGGGCAGAATCGCTTACGGCACGTAAACGGTGCTGAAAATCGAGTGGAAAAGTGAAACGAGAAAATTCGAAAGGAAAAAGAGGTAGAAAAACGATCGGCGTGCTCTAAAAAAGGTCACCAAAATGTCAACTTCAACGCTGGGTGGAACCGATCGAGAACAACAGAAAATCCGTTACGATGCATATTTGTTCCAAAGGCGAATTCTGTTCGGCTGCACGCTGACGATTGGCATAGCAGCGATTATATGGACCATAGCGATAGTCAGTGATCATTGGTTCATCGTGGCTGGCAAGGAAGGTATGTACAAATCGGTTCCAATTTCCGAATGCACAAATTTACGGTGAAGGGAACAAACTGCTTGAAATCATCAGCGCAGAAAACGAGGAGAAAAGATGACGAAAAACCAAAAAAAAAAAACAAAAAAAAACGACTAAGCGAACATTGGCTTCTTATTCTCGTCGTATTTCTTAAAGTTAATGTTATTGAGCAATAAAATGCTAAATAAAATTGGTTATCCCACGCTAAGCGTTAATTAAAAAACGTAACAAGAATACAGTGCGAGGCGATAGCGAACGCATCGAGCATTTATCTTGTCGGGCGGAAAGAACCGAAGCGCATTTTTTTGTTTTGCCTCGTTTTCGCTCACAGTTAATAGCCTTTATGGATGCTCGTCGGCTCATTTGAAACGGTGCTCAGTCCAAGTCCACCCGAATAGCCCCATTTGCCAAAGTAAAGCTGCAAAATATGGTCCACATGTCAAACGTCAATTAAATGAACCACATGGTGGTTCGTGGCGTATTGTTCGGCTTGTTTCAGGTTGTGCACATTTTGTTTATCACAGGAAAAAAAAAAAAAAAAAAACAAATAAGAGAAAAAGAATGAGATAATTAAAAATGTAATGTTTAGTACCGAACAGCACAACGGCAACGTTTATTTTGCTTCCGGCTAAAATTATTTTCATGGCAGAGCATCCATATAGCATCACATTCCATAAAAACTTTACGATGTTTAGTTGAATATTATTTATTTGAGCATATCATACCAAATAGAATCCATTTTGAATTTCTCTTTTTCGTTTTTATTTCGTTTTTTTTTTCGCCGTTTCATTCAAAATTAATTCAGCACATTTCTCAGCGCCATTGACGGTAAATACATTCCACACATATTTTTTTCTAATTCAGTAATTAGACACTGTGCCAAAATGTTTACCGTTCTTTAACCTAGGCTAGCGTTCCGGCCAGCGGGTGCCACTCGAAAGAAATTATTCATTTTTTTCCATTTGCAGAAATATATATTCCAGCAACGCGACGCTACTTCAAATCATCGCACACCGGCCTCTGGCGAATGTGTCGATACGCCTTGATTCCGACTTTATTGGCTAATTCGACATTTGTCACACGGAATTTCACCACAATTGCATTAATGAATTCATCGCAGATAAACAGTCTGAAGAACCAAACGGCTCAAGAGGAATACATTGGAGATTTTTTGAATACGGTCAATGAACTGCCGGATGTTGTTACGGAAATCGATAACACATTCAGACAAGCACTGTATGCTCAATGGATAACCAATTCCAGCCATTTCAGTCGATTGAAAAATATCTACAAGACCATATCCGATGCTGAACAATTGCAGAACGGATCGAACGATGTTAAATACATTTTGATTGATCCAACGAATGCCACCGAAATAAAACGTAATCTTGGAGCGGCCATTGCAACAGTCTCGATAAATGGCACGGAGCACAATTACATTGTACCTGCTGGCCTGAAATCAGCTTTATTCGATAATTGGGAAGAGAAACCGAATGTTTTGTATTTGCTTTGGGCATTCGCCAGAGATATGAATATTTCGATTGAATCATCGATATCTGGCAGATACAAGGCAGTCCTACAACCACCGAGACCACCGAGGAAGGGGATGATTCATGGAGGCTATGAGTACAAGCCATTTGGTAGGTTGGGTGATTGCAACGTCCGTTTGTTCATATTTGATGCAGGAAATGTGTGAGCTTTGGGGAGTATAGTCAGTAAATATAGTTGTTGCACGAACTTCGAATCGACCGTTCGAAAATACGAAATGACAGAAAAATAACAAAATCTCATTCAGTTTTTGAAAAATGTGTTCGTTTTCTACGAATCGACTGTTCGAGTATTCTAAATTGACACCTCGTGCAACAACTATATTTACTGACTATTTTGTGGAGTGGCTTGGAGACAAATACGACTGGGATCGACTCGACTTGATTCGAATGAAACGAGAAATAGACAACGAGATATGGGCAAAGGAAAATGCCGGTTGAAATTTTCGGTTCGATCATCATGTCATTGATATTATTCCACTCAACGTCAGGTTGCGCTACCCAAAGCACAAGGGGTCATCCAGCCCCATTCGACAGCTCACACCGAAACGTTGCTCAGATGGAGTTCATGTTCTCGTTGAAAATCTTGTTATTGTTTTATTTCATTTCGAAAATGAATTTTTAGGAATGATCATCCAAAATCTGCTTTTTATAACACCAATTATTGGTTGAATAATTAACCAGGACAAATGGTTGAATGATAATTTTTTTCACTGATCTAACGGCACAGTTATGAATTCCAATTTTGGGACATCACTGAGATATCATGCCTCCAAATGAATCGATCAATGAATGAATGAACCAACCAGCACCTGGGGCTCTTCTATTTGTTTTGATTACATGTTCTTTAACTTGATGTTCTCTTTCCATTACATCACCTTCTTTTTATTCTTTCTCAGAAAAATGCAAATTTCATAATTTTTTCCCAACTGATAGTGAAATTCAATCGGATCCGGCCATGGACGATATTATATTAGGTATGTTGCTTCGCCCCATTGTTTGTTTATATTGTTTGCTTACGAAGCAAATGAAGAATTCAAGTAAATTTTGTTGGCAGACATTCATCGTATCGTATTTATAGTATGTAGAATGAAAAAAGCGAAAATTCGTAATTGAGTTGAAAATTTATTACAATGTTGTGATTGAATGGTAGAACCCCATCAGAATTGGTGCGTGGACTGTCTGTCTGAGTATTCGTCAACTGATTGTGTTCGTTTTCTGTTTTTTCGCTGAGATTTCATCTTTTTAGCTTTGGTTTTGGCATCGTTGTCGTCGTCGTTTTGGTGGAACCGCCACCACCAATGTCGCCATTGCTTTAATGTTCGGTGTGTATGTAATGTGTCGCGAAAAGTACAAGTCGACAGATTGCCGAATCGGCAATGCCGATTACTATTTTGATACATAGCTCTGAACAGACATTGAGAGCCATTCAGCGCCACACGACACACTCAAATTCATCGACACAGTTGATTTTTATCCAGTGCCTCAACCGAAACCATACCGATGCCAATTTTTTGAGAGATCTAAACATCAATTACATATGACATCACTCAGCCCTGTCTATTTGATCATGCCTATCATTTGTCCTCAACGCAACATTCTATTTTGGTGTCTATTACTATTGTTGTCGTTTCTCTGCGTTTTCTCTTTTACACTTTTTCACTTTTCTTTCTTTCACGTTTTTTGAATATTGTCGTTATTTTGAAATGTTTTGGTAAACCGTTTGCCCCATTGAACGTAACGTATGCTACTCAGTTGTCGTTGCTAATTCTTATCGGTGGAACCAATGGAATCGCTTCAAAAACGGAGAATGCCAAAACAACAACAACAATCACTGAATGGACAAACAGAAAGCGAGGGAAGGAAGCGAAAAAAACTGTGACGGACGATGATGATTGAGTTTTGTCCAAAAATATATATTTTCGTTTGAGTAGAACATATGTTGCCACTGCCACGTCTTTGAAATGCGTTCCACTTTGTCACCGAGTCGTGATTATGCAACCAACATCGATCATTGATGGGCTATTAAATATTAATGTTGAAAAGGTGCATTCGCACGTTCGCGGGTTCTTATAACGAAAATGACATATAATGGCATTCGAATGGATGTCTCGAAGTGAGTTGCTCCTTGCGAGCATGTCGCGTCGATATTGTGATTGTCATAGCGGCTTTTTCTTCATTTTCATGGTTTCTTCTGTTTTTCTTCATTTTTATTACTTTTCTGTCGCTTCTGATGTGAATTTCTATAAATATGATTTATTCGAAATGAATTATGTGAAAACCCACGTAAAAAATGCACGTACGTCATCAAAAATTGTATTACATTTCCACGTAACAACTTAATTGCGATTCAATGCGAGAGACATTTCTTCTTATTCTCCTCGTTTATATGTTATTTGGTGATTTTGTCACAAAAAAATGTATGCCCTTCACCAATCAGCACCCCTATGCGATGGAATGTGTCAAGTGTAATGGATGACTGACAAAGAGCGATCGTAAATGGTAATGAGTCATATTCGTCCGGTTCCGTGCGTACGATCCAATCGTAATTCATTCGTGCTTCTGAAGACACACTGACATTTGTCACATATCTATAAAAGAACTGCAAACATTAATTTTTCCAACAACATTAACATTCCAATAAATAAGAGAGGGAAAATGAAAGAGAGCAAAAAATTGATCAATCGCAAAACTCATCAAATCAACAATGAATGCACAACACCAAATCTAACAAACGATCCCGGACCATTTTCAACTTTTCATACATTTCCCCATTACGGAATACTTTCAGGCCGAATTATACCTCCACGAACTGACATAAAAACACACAAGATGCATTTGGACGAAATTGAAGGTAACTAAAATTGGTTTTCTTACCAACCTGCTTTGACTCGCCATACACGCTTCCATCCATCTTCGCACAAGAAAATCCACACATTACCTATTTTGGTCGAATGGCCATTTCATCATCAAACATGGATAAGTAGCAATTTTATTCGAATTGCGTAGTTTTACTACGATTCCTGGAAAAAAGTTTTGTTCCTCGGACGTTCTTGTGAAAATGTAGAGATTTTTGCCCAATTTTGGATGATCGGATGAACTAAAGGGTCGAAGATCTGTTGGATTTTGGTTCTATTTTTTTGCAAATTGCTTCGTGTTTTTAAGGCTAAGAGTGCGATTCGAACGCTTTGCATGTTCAATGTAGTTGAGAAGAACGGTTGCAATCTACTTTCAGGTAATCGTTAGACATCATCTTGGAATTGCTCCAACAAAAATGAGTGAGTCTAATTTGTTTGTCTTCTAATTGACTTTGTATTGTATTTTCAGATTTAACACGAACCGAAGCCTCATTCGCTTGTATCTCTTTGCTGGTCATGATAATGGGCTTTGTCTTCTCACTCTACACGTTTTTGAATCCGCGCTACATGTTCAAACGTCTGGCCGGTGGTATTCATTTCATTTCAGGTGAGTTTTTCAAGGTCATTCGTCTGTCAGCGTATCTATTAGTTAGCCCGGCTCGTTATTTCAGCTGCCACTGCATTGGTTGTCATCCAAGTTCTTATGCATTCAGTCGATTATGAAGAGGAGAATCTTTCGTATACATTTCCAAAGGCTGCCGATTACACGTGAGTATCTCAGCTCATGTTTCGAATGTGTTGCTTCCGATTGATAATTGGCGTTTACATTGAAAACGTTTCTTTTTTTTCCTTCGCACGCTAAAGCTTCGGCTATGCCGTCTACCTCTCATGGATTGTGTTTGTCATAAATGCATTTGCATGCATCATGTTCATGTGGTATTCGAAAAAGAAAAAGGGATCAAAGGCACCCACTGAAGAAATGGCCATGGCTGATGAACCAATTAACATTGGACGATGATTTTTTTTCGTTTCGAATATTGCTCGAAAAAAATTCGAATTATTATTGTATAATTATTAAGCATTTATTAATAGTTATTTCTGAAAATAAATTCAATCATCGTACATTAAAAAAAACATTTTCTGGGTATTTTTTTTCAATAAGCGTCTCTGAAATGATTAAAACTGAGTACTGGCCAACGTCAGTATTGGCTGAATGAGAAATCCTTATTATTATTTTCCAAACGAAAAACAAAAATTAAAAATGAGGGCAAATTTGAAAATATTGAACAGCCGACTAGAAAATCTCAAATCTCACTAGAATCAAACCAAATAGCTCTTTGAGATCTGATATTGATATTTGGAATGTGGCGCCTTGAAAGTTGTTATGTGTTTGTTTTTGAAAATCTCCGCTGGTTGAATGTAAACTTCTTTGACGCTGCCATTCTGCAGGCCACCGCCAATGGCCGACTCTAACTCACTAGTCATGCTATCCATATCGATTGATTGATGCGGATATTGAGGGGGTGGCTGTGGGACTCGGGGTGCACGTTGCTTGACGCTAGTCATTTGACCTCCCGCCATGATAATCGTCTGGGTTGCTGCAGATGTAGCCAAGCGTTTGACTGTCATTGCCGATGGCGTCAACAACGCTGATGAAGATAGATTGACTTGTCGCAGTCGATTTCGCTTCGACAATTTCGTGCAATTCAAAATGATGCTCAACAAAACGAAAAACTCAACAATGGCCACTACTAAGCTGGCTATGAAAAATATACCGTAATGTTTACGATACCAATCATCCAAGCGATCCAAGCATCCAGAAATGTGACGTGATTTATCGTAAACGTGTCGTTGCAATGACTGACACTGTGTTAGATTCACGGGTTTCGGATCCAAATAGGCGAGCGGCTCTTTGTTGTTCGACAAATAGCAACAAGTTTGTGGAACTGCCCAGTCACGCTGCCCGTAGCTCTGCAGACGCCATAACGATGTATCATAGTTGATGGCACTGTTGATGGCACAGCATTTGAATTGGGTTTGCGCTAAGTCGATGGCAGCTGTCAACTGTTTTGGGAGAGAATTGAACGATAAACCATCAATTTTTGATCTATTTGACATTCCAATTCATCACTAACTTGCTCCTTCCCCGAAACACCGTAGCTCCCTTGAAGAGACTTCACCATTGCAGTTTCATCCAAGTTCAATCCCAGACATTGCGGCCAAATGGTTATCATCAAACACACGGCTAACTCGAGCAACAAAAGCAGCAGCACGATTAAAAAATACTGAAAATTGTATGGTCAATCAGTGATACCGTTCGAGATAATGACATCCACTCGATCCTTACGATGCTCAACAGGCAATATGTATTCAAGCATGTAGCCCACCATCCAATCATCGATGAGAATATAGCCACCAGCCCAGCACCGGCCAGTGCCAATGCAATGTAGTAGAAGAATGGATGCGGTAAATTGATTAATTTCTCGCTACTCGATCCAACCAGCCGTGACAATAATATTCGATTGGTATCCGTGTACAAATAGATTCCAGCGCAAAGCAATAACAATCCGCAAATCTGCAAGAATATTAATTCATTTTCTTTGTTATTGATGATTTCCTCCGAAATATTATGATCGGTTTAACCATGGACGTTTGAAGAATGAAACTTGAGTTGACTTAGTATGAGAAGCCATCTACGGTAGCTACTCCAAATCGCCCAGAATCTTACCGAAAATGTGAAATTGGCCAATCCTAGAACGAGCCTATGGTTTAAAATGCTTCGACAACGCATTTCTCATAAATTCGCAAGCATCCTACTATAAAAATGATCAAGCAAATTCTTATTCTCGCACAAATCTCACACTCGAAAATCAATTAACTAGCAATTTCTCTGAATTGCCACTGCGAAAAACACTAAAATCACTGCCTCCAAGCATGTTAATCTCTATTTCGATTATCTTTGAAAATCTTCTGCGCAATCGAAAACTTTTCCATCAAGATTGAATCATTTTCCGGGTCGAAACAAGTTGTTCATATATTTGTTCAACAATGCGCTCATTTAACGAAACCGTTTCGCGCATTTGTTTGACATACGGTAAGTACGCTGCGCGGTGCGCAATGAGTGTCGAACATTCAATTTAACACGAAACGACACGAGACGATACGATATGTTACACATTCAATAACATACTGAAAATAATGAGAGAACGTTGCGAGAACATTTTTGTTATTCGCCGAAAATTGTTCAGCGGAAAGCCGACGAATAATGGGCGACGAGAGAAAGAGAGCAACATCCAAATGAGATTCAACAAACACCATGCAAATGAATCGAAAAACAACAAACATAAAAACTACAAAAGAACACTACAACGACACGGACCGCGAATGATTTCGAAAATGAACAAAACAATGGAGAATATCGTTTCCAGTTGGAAGGCCATCGAAAGGGTTCTATTGTCGCGAGAAGCAAAGAGCGGAATGATCAAGCGCATTTTTATGTTCGAATTTTTCGAAACAATAACGATAATTTCGTGTTGAGCCCAGTCCAACCCGTCCACCTGGAAAGTATTTGAAATGCGAACAGGTGAATGACATTGACCGGAAATTTACAATGTGCAACGACCAAGTAAATGTCAGTGGCTTTCGAACGCGTTAATGTTCTCGACGCTTGCTGAGTGCTGATTGACTTTTTTTTCATTCTGGCACTATGTTTTTCTCGTATGTGTGTGTGTGTGTGTGTGTGTGTGTGTGTGTGTGTGTGTGTGTGTGTGTGTGTGGGTGGGGGGGTGTGTGTGG
>JANSTV010079383.1:0-21587 GCA_027564135.1 Lestremia cinerea | reverse complement strand
TGAGCTTACGTCGCACAATGAGCTGCTGTCAATACGAATCGATCGCTAATAAGCGAGCCGCCGCAACGCCAGAATAGGTTTCCATCATTTCTATATCCGATGTGGGCCTTGGAAGAAACGCAAGAATTAGATTGACGGGTTCATTTGGAAGATGCTGGACGCTACCATGTGAGGGAATTCTTTTGGCCTCGCCGCTGATCCGCCGACAACCAAAGTGACCGACTTCAAATCACATCTCAGTTTCCTCGTCAATTTCGGCGCCTCATTCAGAACCGCTACATACACGTTATCGTACAAAACATCCTGATATTCTATGCACTCTGTGGGGGAAATAAAAACAAAGCAAAACAAAACGGAATTAATTCAACGGCAAATGCTGCGTCACTATCGAGATTGAATTACTTTGAGCACTGATTCGATCCGAGAACGGCGCCGGAGTTGTGGATGTTACAGGCTGCGTCGGTGCCGGATTGAAGCAGCAAAATATTTGTTTGTTTTGAATGAAACCGCATGAACGAGGATATCTGCCTTCCGTCCGGATAGCCCTAATTGCATTTGGACAGTTTTGCAGCAGCTGACAAGTGCCGGGCCCTTCATCCGATTCACATTCTGAGTCAACTCTGCTTTGACTTTTGACGACGCAAATCGCACTCAAAACGAATACAACTCGTACTGAAAGCATCACACACTGATTCGTCCTACTCAACCGTTCGATGATAACTGATCGACCTCTGGCTTGTCTGGTTGGTGCTACTGCAATATAAATACGGTACGAAGCAACGTGATGGGAAAACCTGTTCATGATTCATGGCAAGCAGTTTCCCTGCGGGCATTTGATTTCAAATCATTGCGATTTTGAAGCCGTCATGATTTCGGATTGCCTCTTGATTGCTGTGTTTTGAACCGTGCAATATTTTTATTTTATTTTTCGAAGAGAGCTCGTGTGCAACACAACCTCTTCTGCGATTCGGCGATGGGGTCGAAAATGGTGTCTACTGACAGGCGTTAAAATGGAGAGTTTCAAATCTCAAATCGCAGTGTCATGCATTTTCAAGCGATTGTGCGCGCGTGCGTCTCATCACCAACTCAACTTCATAGAAATGTGGAACTAGGAAAGAGGAACGTTCTTTCCACAAGAACCCGTTTGCAATTCAAGTTTTAAACACATCAAAATTCAACAGCAGAACGATGCGACCTTGATGCACGCGTATATTTCAAAGCGCAAAATATCGAATCTGGACTTTGATGCGTTTTGTTTGTTTATTCTCGTCAAAGCAAAAAAATTGAATTGTTTTTTTTTCGTTTATTTTAAACCAAAATCTGTTGTTGTTCAAATTTAAGTCGACCTAATGATCAGGCCAGACAATACTTTCAATCCAATCGAGATAATCATGAACACGCGTGTAAACGCTTGGCACGCCTGGAGTTCCACACGTCGATATGCCAAATGAGGAGATACCGAAAACATCATAAATGCATTGCAGTCCCTTGTGGTGGATTTGCAGAGGACCACCGCTGTCTCCCTGAAATTTGATCTCAGTCAAATTCAAATTCAATCTCGGTACAAGGAACAAGAGACTTACGTAACAGGTGTCCTTTCTCTCAGTATGGTGTCCGGCGCAAATCATTGACCGCTCGACGAAGCCAAATGGAAGAGCAGCCTTGAACTGTGGTGAAAAGAACGTGCTGCATTCACTTGCGTCAAACACTTCCAGTTTGACTTTCGTCAACTCTGGGTTAACTCCACCTCCTTTATCTGTGCTGCCCCAGCCGGTGGAGATGGCTGATTGCACTCCCTCAAGCTCATGGTTCTGATACAAACAAGCTGGATGAACATATCGATTGAAGGACACCTTCGAGCTCAATCGCAATAGTCCAATGTTGTGATATTTTTGCGCCGATTTGAACAGAGGATGGATAATGCGCTCGATTATGTCATAAACAACTGGTTCAGAGTCCTCTGAGATTGTATTCGTCACCAAATCGCGCAGTCGTACCTTCACTGGTTGATTTCTGCTCCGAAAATAATTGAAAACGGGTTGAATTGTCATAGAAAATTTTGGAACTTACGTCGCGCAATGAGCCACCGTCAATACGAAATGCTCGCTAATAAGGGAGCCGGCGCAATTCCAGGCCAACCCTCCTTTCTGATTGTATCCGATATGAGCCTTCGACGGAAAACAGAATTCGAATTAGAATGCCTCATGCCTCGGATCAAAAGCATTACCATGTGCGGAAACTCCTTGGGCCTTGCCGCAATTCCACCAACAATCAAAGGTGTCGCTTTCAGATAACACATCGATTTCACCGTCTTTGGCTTTGGTTTTCCGTATGGGCTTTCCGCCCAAATCGTTTCGTACAAAGTCTCAATAAACTCACGACACTCTAGAAGGATCCAAACTAAGTATTCTCTTCAAGGAAGAGCCTTCGTAACAAATACTTTCAGCACTGACGGTTACAGTTGGCCGCTTTCGATTCGAGCAACAATACAATTCGGTCGTTCCCATTTGACCGCAAGTATCCGGGACGGTGCTTCCGGACTCGTTGGTGCAATTTTGAAAGGTCTCACAGATGCCAGATCGACCACGGATGTCACAAATTTCCCCGACATATGTTTCACTTCGCACGAATGAGCCGAAGCTCAAAATAAACAGAGATACCGAAGCCCGCAGCAGAGTCATTTCAAAGTACGTTCCGCGCAATACGACTGTTTCAGCCTCACTGATCGAACCGGCTTCACGTATTCCGGTTAATATCGTCACCGAAAGATGTTCTTGCCAAACGGGTTCTTTTCTCCACTTGTGTTTATCACATCATTAACGTGCGAAATCGTAATATTTGAAGGTGAAATGCAAGCAGATGAACAGCAGCCTGGGACGAACAGTAGCACAAAAACAGATCTTGGACATTTTGCTCCACATGATTGGTTTATTCATTAGAATCAAACTTCATTCGGCCACACAACGCTTTCAATCCACTTCAAATAGCCGAATACATCGGTGTAGACGCCTGGAGTGTTGGGTTGTCCGCACACGGGTGGCCCAAAAGACGTAATTCCGAGGACCTCGTACATACATTCTACTTTCCGATGGCGGATCTGTATTGGACCTCCGCTGTCACCCTGCAATCAATGCTTCATTAGAGGAGCGAGTGAGAGGAAAATGATCGACCTACCTCGCAAGTGTCCCTTCCACCCACAAACGAGCCCGCGCACAACTGCATTCCCTCTAAGATTCCACTCCGAAGTGCAGAGGAATAGTTTGGAGTACAAAAAGTTTGCTGGCATTTTTCGATGGAAAAGAAGTCGAGCGTTGCTTTCATCAATATTTGGCTCCCATTCCCGGAGTACTCCCTGGCGCCCCATCCAGTGGCAATAGCTGTTGCTGGCGTATCCGGATTGGACGGCAGACATATCGGTCGAACATATCGACTGAAGATCACTTTCCGGTCCAAGCGGAATAGCGCGATGTCGTGATACTTTTCCCGGCGCTTATACTTTGGATGCTTGAAAGTTTCGACTATGTCAAACGCCATCCGCACAGCATCTGCGTGTTGAGATTCTGTTTTCAAATCACCAAATCGCACCTTCGCAGCATTGTTCCTGCAACGACGAATATGAAACCGTGTTCGCTACGAACGAAAAGTTTCTAATCTTACACGACGCAATGGGCTGCCGTCAGCACGAATTTGTCGCTGATGAGTGATCCGCCGCAGCGCCAGAACATTTCACCGTTTTCCCAATATCCGATGTGAGCCTTCAATGCAATCAAAGAATTAGTTTGATGAGCGCTTCGTGTGCATCGCAGCCATTTACCATGTGAGGAAACTCCTTAGGCCGAGCCACTTCCCCGCCTGCAACTAAAATACGGTATTCAATTATTCTTTTAAATAAAACTCATTTGTGAGCCGCACCTCGAGAAACTGGAGCTTCTGGAGCGTACATGTCACACTTGAGCCTCCTCACGAGCGCAGGCCTGTCATTCGGTTTCTCTTCAAGAACTTGTTCGTACAAAACCTCTTGATATTCACGGCACTCTGCAAAATGAGAAACACACAACGTCACTGCCGTCGGTCAGGTTGAAATGTGGATTGGATTACTTTTCGCACTGATCCGATCGAAAACTGGGTCGGCGAGAGCGCTGACCGAGCCCATCTCCTCCGACGGAATGGAGCAACAAAAGATTTCTTTGTTTTTGATGTAACCGCACAACGATGGATATTTATTCTCTCGGTGGAAGGCCTTAATCTCTTCACCACACGTTTGGGGCGTCCTGCAAGTGCCCGGGCCTTTTTCCGTTTGACATTCCATTCCAATAAACGGTTGACCTCCAACCAAAAAACAAACACTCAAAACCACCACAGAAACCGACACCTTCGACGAAGCCATTGCACAAATTGATTTGCGTCGAACAAAAGTCGAAAATTTACTGATCGAAATGTGTCGCGTGTTCTGGTTAAAATATCATCGGCGAATGGCGGTGTTGATCCAAAACAAGTTCTTTTCTCCGCTTGTATTCTCGCCATGCCATTCGGAAAGCTGATAGTTTGTCGCTGATCTCTTTGGGCAAAAGAAATATAAAAATAAAATCGTTTGAATTCTCTGAAGGTCAAACTGGCGCATCGACTTTTGTTCAATGCATCTTTATCTGCGGCGCAAGAAAATGGATAGGTGTTTGGAAAAACCCCGATGATTTACGAGCTTGGTCCAGTTCGTGACCAGACGGCGAACTAGAATTCCCCGACGACACGGAGACTCGACTGGTCCATCAACTTTCGCGCTGTTATGACGATCGTTTTCTCCTCTTTTTTTTGCTGGAAAGTGCTCTCAGGTCTTTCTTATTTCTTTTCAACAATCGCCTCATTCCGATATTTTCAAGCAGGATATTCAAAAAAAACACTTCTTTTGATGTAATTGCTATGAGTTTTTGGTTTATTTTCGTATAAAAGAATTACTTAAAATTTAAATAAACTAACATAAGCTATGACTCAATCAAAATGGATCATCCATCAAGAAACCAACGCAAACTAATAGCCCTTTGGCCAGACGACACTCTCAATCCAATCGAGATAGCCGTAAACTCTCGTGTAAACAGCCGGAGAATTCTTATGGCCGCAAATGGCCAGACCAAAGGATGTGATCCCGACTATTTCGTACATGCATTCCAGTCCACGATGATATATCTGGAGAGGACCTCCGCTGTCGCCCTGAAATTCAAAAATTCAGTAGAACTCGTCCTAATCTCAAAAGCCATTCCACCTACCTGACAAGTGTCCTTCCGTTCATGGTGAGATCCCGCGCAAATTTGAGTCTCCTCCTCGATGCCATTCCGAACCGATGCGGAAAAGCTCGGTCCGAGGAACGTTTGATTGCACTCCTTCCCCGAATACAACTCCAGACCGACCTTCAGCAACTGCGGACTACTGTCACCGGCATACTCTTCCGCACCCCATCCCGTCGCAAGGGCACTCTTCGTTCCTGTATCGAAAGTCTGAGGCAAACAAGCTGGACGAACGTAGTGGTTGAATGTCGCTCTTCGACTCAAACGGAACAAAGCGATGTCATTGTACTTTGACGGACGCTTGTAATACGGATGCTTTATCGTATCGATTATATTGAATATAGCAGGTCGAGCGTCATCGTTGTATGAATTCGTCCACAAATCGCCCAGTCGCACCTTTGCTGCTTGACGTCTATTCCAAATGGCAATCATTAAAACTGGTTTCGCATGTGTCAGTTCATAAAGTTCAGAACTTACGTCGCACAATGAGCCGCCGTCAATACGAATTCCTCGCTAATCAGCGAACCGCCGCATCTATAATTTATCGATCTGTCTTCCAGATATCCGATGTGTGCCTTTGGAACAAACGCAATCATTAGTTGGGTTAATGAACACGTCGTGGTTTCCTTCCGGACATTACCATGTGAGGGAACTCCTTCGGTTTGGCTAGCTCACCGCCGAGGATCAAAGTAACCGTTTGAAAGTCGCATTTTATCTTCTTCACCAACTTGGGCCGTTCATTCACAACAACTGCCCAGACCGATTCATTCACCACATCTTGATATTCTCGGCATTCTGAAAATACGACAAATCAGTTTCGAACAATGGATCGACGGTTTAATTCAAATCACTTCTGGCACTGACGCGATTTGAGTACGGAATCGGAGTCGTCGTAGTAACGGGAACTCGTACGACGGGTTTCGTACAGCAAAACAATTCTTTATTTAGAACATAACCGCAAGACGGTGGAAAAATCCTTTCAGTTCGAATAGCCTTGAGCTCTTTCTCACAAGTTTGGAGTATTTTGCAGTTGCCCGGTCCTTCGTTCGTTTCACATTCCATTCCGATATACGGTTGGCTGTCAGCCCAAAAACACAAGCTCAACACCATCACAGCCACGGAGAACCTACGCGAAGCCATTTCGGAATACGTTTCGCACTGTTCGACTGTTTGCAATTAACTGATCACGCTACGAACTGTCGACTGGATGATATCACAATGGGAATGAAGCTGCTTTTAAAAACAAAACAAGTTTGTGCTTTCGCTCGTGACTTCCCCCCATTCTACAATCAACGGCGTAGTGGCGTGGCTTTTACAAGACCGATTTCGGCATTTTGGCCGCATGAAGATTAGCTGGTTGCGCTGGTTGGAAACAGCTGTGCTGTGGACGGACAAGATCTTATTTTGGCCGGTGTGGCGTTGCGTTGCAAAACTGGTTGACCGGCGGGCGCGTTTGGTTTTTGTTTACCATTTTTTGTGTCTTCTTTTTTCTGCTTTCTGTTTTTATCGACCTCAAGCGGTTTGCCCAGACGATGCTCGAATTGGCCATCATGAGCATTGTCACGTAAACCGTATGATGTGGCTTGGCCCATGCGAACAATTGAGCATTAGATCTAGACTTAAGTGCGCTCTTGATGAATCACTCTTTAAATTGGCGTGTCTCATCCCGTGTAGTCATCGTAAAAACCGGATAAATTTCCAAAGTAATTTGTTTGTTGTTTTTCAACATTCCAACCGTTCCATTGACGAAACACTTAAATGGACATTGCGGACTAGAATTAGAAGATGAACCACGACATCTGATTCGTGATGCCTCCGAAAGGCCTGGAGGTTCAAACTAATGGATGTTTTGAGTTCGTCTTGGAGAATGGAAAGCGCCTGTTTCTATGCAACACCCACGGCCAATGGTGAGAGACCGGACAGCCGCAGCTGCCAATCAAAAGCCTCATTTCCAGCGACGGATCATCACTGTCCCCACCGCTTGTGGACAAAAGACCGCTAGACTCCACTTTCAAATAACAAAAAAACGACGAAGAAGATAAAAAATTCATTTCGTTCATGAAATTCATGACGACCGACAAGCCCATCGAAATGATGACGGCAATTCAACACCAATTAGTGTTGATGGAGCGCCGAATGGAAACGTAGCAAACAAAAGGCCGAAAATAACGCTCAATTTCCACCAAGATTTTCAAGTGGAAAACCATCAATTAACCGGAAATCACGTTGACATTTCTCCCAGTGGCGCTCGAAATGGCCGCGTGATGAATTCAGTGCTGTTGTTGAGTGAAGAGGACACTAGGTCTGTCGTGCGAGGAGCTTTGGGAAATTGTTAAGAATTCACACGGGAAAGTTAGACGAGTTGCGGCAATCAGACGAATGGGTCAAAGGTTGACATTTGGTTCAATTGTTTGCGGTTGTTGTGTTTTATTCGAAAAAAGTCAAAATAATGCGTCCTCTTGCGCTGCAATTAGAGGAAATTTCCCGATTGAATTATTGAACAATGCGATTTCTGGTCGGCGGTGCCGATGGGGGCATGGGATTTTAATTGTGGTTGGTTTCCCACGACCGAAAGTAGGGAGTCTTCTGACTGTCCTCTCTAGGACTTCATTTCCATCGTTTTGCCTTCGACGCCGTTGCTTTAAGAGAGTTCAGTGCTCCAGTTGCGGGAAGAGGCCGCTGCTGGGAAGAACACTCCTCGACGACGTCTCGCGGGCAATTAGCCGAGGTTGTTGAAGTGAGAATCATCAGAGCTGGAATTATCTTCTCATGAATTTTTAAGCAAAAAGTGAAGATCGGCGTATAAATCTGTCTGCGGCGGAAGTTCACGACCATTGCGTATACGTCGCTCGAAGGAATCCAGATCCAAGATGAAAATTCTTGAAGATAATAAATTTTTGCTGGAGTTGTACGGGTTTTTAATCTCGGAAAATGTGTCGCACGTTTCCCGCATTGTTCGCAGTGTGATGTCGAATGGATTGATTATCCTCAATTTGCTGTCCATGATCGCTTATTTCATCGCGCACATTGACGACGTGGCGAAAGCAACCGAGGCAATGTATCCTGTTTGTGCATTCATAACCAGCCTGGCCATGGGTATTTCATTGACAGTTCAAGCGAAAGAAGTGACGCTTTTGATCAATGACTTTGAGGAGATCATCAATTCGAGTAACAACTCAATTGAACGATACGTGCCAGGAACTGACCAACAATTTCTGATTTGTTGAAGGAACCGACGCAGCTTCCAAGCAGATCTACGTGGAAATGGAGATAAGATCCTCAAAGCTAACGAAAGGACTCTTTTCGGCGTGCTTCAGCTTTTACATACTTTGCTGGATCATTCCGCCGACTGTGGCGATATGGCACCTGCTGAAGGGCACCTACTCGCTGAGCGTCTTGTTTTTGCCCCTGGGTGTGATGTAAGTTCGTGAAGGGGGCCCCATTTTCGACTCACAGCCTTTTGCTTTCAGCATGCCATTCAGCCAGGAAACCGCAAAAGGTTTTCTCACAACGTTCATCGTTCAGTGTGCAGGCTGTTTTTGCGTCGTTTCCTCTTACAGCATAACTTGCACATTCTACGTGGCTGTCGTTTCCTATCTGACGAGTTGCGTGAAGGACCTAAAGATCAGCTTGGCCAAACTGGACGAAAAGATTGGTGGAAACGTGAAGGATAGACTGTACGGAGAAGTGGTTGCCAAACGATTGGTCAAAGAGCTCATGCTGTTCCATTGCGGAGTCATTGAGTAAGATTTCAGTTCTTGAAAAGACGCTCGAAATAACCGTCGTCAAATCATTCACTCTCAATCAGCATTCTCGACAACTTCGCGGGCATAATGAGCGCCATTGTCTTCGTAACTTACGTGTCCGGAGCCTTTTGGATTTGTTCGGGCCTCATGCAAATTCAAAATGTGAGAATGATTCAGGATTCTTTTTATTTTCTTTGAGAAATAATCCGTTTGGTTCTCAGGCAGTCGACTCAACTGGCCGTATGATATTTCAAACTATCGTGGCGACGATTGTCGGAGGCCAATTGACAGCTGTTCTCTGTTATTTCGGGAATGTGGCTACCGCCCAGTTTGTTGAGGTGGCGGACATAGCCTATTTGACCATTTGGTACGACTATCCACTGCCGCTGCAACCGTTTGTCATGCTGATGATGGCTCGAGCTCAGAAACCCAAATTGATAACTGGCTTCAAGATGACCCGCTGCACCCTCGAGAGCTTCAAAAATGTGAGTTGAACGGCCCAGCGTCTTGTGCTGTTGTCAAATATGATAATTTTTTTTTATAGTTTCTGAATGCAGCAGCATCGTACTACGTTCTCCTGGCGAAAATCAGGTGAACCAAGGAAGGAAATTGGACCGCTACCCGGAATTTGTTGAAAAATTATATTGTTTTATGTTATTCGTTGTTGAGCAATAAATGTTGAATAATCTCACTGTTGAGGTTGAAGATCACTTTATTTAATCAATTTTCAAGAAGAAAAAAAATTCGCTTCCTTCGAGCCGGATTTGAACCAGCGACCTATGGATTTCAGCATTGATTCACAACCTCTACAGTCCACCGCTCTACCAACTGAGCTATCGAAGGCTTATTGAGTGAGTTGTTTGGCGTTAAATTCAATGTGCGAGCGTGGGCTATTTTCTCTTTTCTCTTGCGTGACACTATTCACGTGGGGAACACGTGACGTCTGTAGTCCACCGATGCATTCAAATTCATCCAGATTTGAGATTCAGTCTAGTTGGTGTGGGCCTCGTCAAAAGCGCGTGCGTTATTATGCATGACGTGTGCAATATTCTGTATGACACATGCGTTATTTCCACGATAATTGCGTTATTATTCAGCCGGAACTTAATAGTGTCAAATTGACCTTCGAATTAAGTGGAGCAAATCCCGTGTAGAAAGTGTCTATAACCTGTAGTGGGCTAGACGTGATATGTTCCACACGCGATCCACAACAACAGCGAGCACGGCTCGTAGAACAGCACGAAGATTAGGTAAATGTTAAAATAGTCCATCGCTTGAACTTAACACTTATAAGCATCGCTGTTATTAAGCCTTCGATAGCTCAGTTGGTAGAGCGGTGGACTGTAGAGGTTGTGAATCAATGCTGAAATCCATAGGTCGCTGGTTCAAATCCGGCTCGAAGGAAGCGAATTTTTTTTTCTTTGTTGATTCAAGCGAATCTGGTTTAAATGTTTTGTGGTGGATTCGACTATGCAATTCGATTTGATTCAATTTATTGAAGAAAATAAAATGATTGAAAAAACGAAGAATTTGTGTCCGACCTGTTCGTAGTCGATGGTGTTGCCAGAGCGGTGGCATGAGCGTGTGCGTAGTCATCGGAATCGGCCAAAAACAGTAAACATTCTTTGTTTGTAAACATCAGTTCAAAGTGAGTACAAAATGCGAGAATTATTTGCGAGATTTCAAGAGAAATATCGTTCCATCGAGGACGACATGCTTGTTTTGAAAGAGGTGTTTCACGAAATGCGCCGAAAGTATGAATTGGAGGTGGAACAAAATGTGGTTTTGCAAAAACGAATCGATGAATTGACCGCGCGAATTGCCGGATCGCAAGAATCGACGAGTGACAGCGCAGTTGTTGAGGTGATTGATACCCAGGAGCAATCGAATGAAGCTCTCGAACCACAAGTAGATGCAAATTATTCGTCTCAGAAAGTCAAGACGAAACTACCGTCTTCAAGCGGGCAACAGTCTAACTCAGAAATAACAAAAAATTCCGTGATTGGCAAGTCAGCGAAAAGATCAACGCCGAAAGCTGGAGGAAAATCCGAGTCGAAAGAAAAGCGATTCAAATGCGATCTCTGCAGCATTGACTTTCGACAAGCGACCACCTTGGAACAGCACATGACCACGCACCAAGAACAGAAATATTTCGTATGTGACATCTGCATGGTGGGCTTCACCAAAGCCATCACTCTTCAGAAACACATGAGCAGCAAGCATTCGATGCCATGCTTCGGAAAGTAGCCAGCGATGAGTAAGAAAACTTCAAAGTTCGATTGAAAAAATGTTGAAATTTTTTATTAAAATAAATTTGATGATTTGATGCGAGCATAATTGTCTTTCACTTCACGCCGGGAGATTTCCGAGACGCTTAAAATCGATTTTCTCCAATTGAACCAGCGGCTTGAGTTGCTCAGCGAACTGTCGCATATCCTCGCCGATGGCATCTTGTCCGGAGGGCGCCAAAACCGACAATTCCACCAGATAACTCTGTGAAATCGGTTCTGTGTAGTTCTCGACCGGCTTCATAGGCATCCCATTCGTTTTGAAAACTTTCGAAACGGTGATCTTCATGCGCCCCTTGCGAAACATGTATCCTCGGTTGGTGTATTCGAACTCCACACGACATCCCAACTCTGTCAAAAACTCAACAACCGTCGATGTGCAGGCGATGTCAATGCTCGATCGAACGAGTGTTGCTCGGGAGCGATCGCCGATTTCCGGCTGGCCGACATATCGCAGTTGATATGGAGCGTCAGCAACATCCAACGCCTTTCGGACTCGTAGCATCAGCGGTGCCTGAAGGGATTGAATTTTATGAGTTTGAGAGCGCCGAATGGGCCAATTAAGGAGACTCACCGTCTGACCAGTTTGGCTCGGTGTCCTCAAACTGAACGAGATTTCATGATCGTGGAATGATTCTGGTCCGGCATCGACATTGTCGCAAAGTCCTTTCAATCTGAAAGAAGCCTTCTAATTACCCATTTCGAACAATGTGATCGCACACAAACAAACCTGTGGAGTAAATGCTCGACCGCTGAGTCCATGATGCTGCCCTGCAGGAGGTACTCCTGATTGGGAATGATCTGGTGGCGAAGGGCTTGCGATAAATTGTCCATCGCTGATGGAATTGTCGGAGTTATTGCAGCCATTTTCGAAGGATTCCTTCTGAAGTTTGAAGAAGATTTAAGGTTATCGCCCGGCACGATTCAATTGCTCGATTTGAGTAAATTTTCTGACAGCTCTCCCTTGAGGAATCTCTTTAGGGCTCTTTCGAGTCTCAAATTAACGTTTTCTGACAATTCAAAAAACTAAAAAGACGTTGGAAACTTCAAGATAAACTCAGAGATTTTCCCAAAGCGTCGGTCGTTGATTTGTTTTGATTTTGTTAATTTTCTTTGACAGACGCACTTTGACAGTTGATTTTGACAGCCGCGTAGAAGTGCTCACGCTCAATGGCAAATGGTGAGCAAATCCGAAGCTGAAAATTTCGTCGGGTCGATTTGCTGGTATATTTCGGGAAAAAAGAAGAAAGCTTCCTCAGATCATTCCTAGCATCGTCTTCAGAGCATTCCCCATCAGCAAACCCACACCTTGTCCCCCGAAGGCGCCTCCCCATCCACCACAAGAGCAACCTCCTACCGAGCAAAATCTACTACATTTTCCGACATCGCACGAAACACTCTGACACTGGTATTTACGTCGCGCACACAAACAAATGTGCTCAGTTCTGCTTCGTGACCTGTTATCGGAACATTGTTATTTACGCTGGCTGTGATAAGACTTTTGTGAAACGAAAACAAAAATAAAATCAACAAACTGAAACTGTCTATAAATACGATCGAGCAATTGAGCATCGATCTGTTGGTGATGAAATTTTATGGCAAGTGCATTTTGTCAAATTCACTCAAGGTAAACATGTTCCGTCCACTCGACAAAGACCCAAAATGTTGTTTTTTTCCTCGCGATTCGCCAATGACATGTGAAACATGTTTCTGTGCAAAATTGACAATGTGTTGTGGCTTCAGTGTTTCTGTGTATGATTTTGGGAATGCGAGAAAGAACAAAGCATTCCAGCACATCTCACAAAGCCCCCGGCATTCCGCACAATTGAGATCGGGGAATTTCTCGTCGCTCATTTGAATGTGAGTGCGGAATAATTCGTGATGATTGATTAATTAGCGACTCAATAGTCACATCCGCCACATCGTTCATTCACAGTGCCACTCATCAGAATGACGAGGCTTCACGAATCGAAGTCAAACCGAGTCGACCACGATAAAAAACGGGCAAAATGGAATTTCCAGAGCAATCGCGTAATTCTGGTTTCGTTCTGGGCGAAATCCTCATCGACCCAGCTGAAATATCCACCACAAACATTTCCGAAACGAATTGTGGTTTCGCTTCCCCCACCGAAGCCAAACTTGTCGAACAACTTTCAATTTCATTTGTTTTCGGTGCGCTGTCTGCCAATCGATGGTGTAATGTTATGTGTGTTGTGGTTTCGTCATTTCACTGTTTTCAGCAATCTTGCAAATCGAATCGCAAGCAATCGACAATGTCTGCATCGAAGTGTGTCTGTGGTGTTATTTTCTCAAGTGTTTTTGTTTGCCCGCTTAGCATTGAAACGATACACAAATACGAGCTGCAGCTCAGCCCCGAACAAAGTCTCAATCGATGTCTGGCCTTTCGATGATTCTCTTTCCGCAGAACGATCAACACGAAACAACACACATTATCCACGGGTGATTCACTCTCCGACAATCAGTTTTGATTGCATCAATTGTAATTATGGTGATTTTGAGCGATTGCGGGTGGGGCTAGCAAAAATTCCAGTCGTTGAGAATCTGAGCCTCAGATCGTTCTGCATTGAATCGTATCTTATCAAGCAAGCGCTTAAAATACCTACTCAAACTCGATCACTTTCACTGGGCGAGTTTCCAAATGCCTCATAAATTCGTTCTTGACCATTGAAGCGCTCACATCGAATTGCTAATCAAAAGTTTCACTCATCAACGCCCCACTCGAGCATTGCCCTCAAAAGAGTTGTTATCTCCGGTTTCTATTTATGGTGTTGTTATCATTTCGATTCCTCAATATCTACCGGCATAGACTGTGTGACCGTTGAGGAATGCTCGATTAGTGTGAATCATTTGCAGAGCCCCAAATCGAGGTGGGGAAACTGCTCGACCGTGCCGAAGAAATCAAACCAAGACTTTACTCTCACCACGACCGCAGTCCGTCGGGAACGTTTTACGATGCGATTATCGGTGCCAAGACAGCCACTCAATAACGGCCAACCGATAACTAATATACAACGCATTGTTCGGTAGTCGATAAGAGTGCGATAAAGCAGCGAGTCGACAACGCCAACAATGGTATTCCGAGATATTCGATGCCTCTTGTTATTCTTCAGCAGTTTCGTAGCAATGTAATCGTGCGATTTCTCGCACTGTTTATTGAGAAGATCTGTTTGTGTGCGTGGCTCTTTGAAATCATTCGGAGGTGGCGTGCGTGACGGAACGTTCTTTGGAGTTTATCAGTCCAATCGGTTGATTATTTCTTTTTTGTTAGTTTGAAACTGACGCCGGTGAGAATTTCAGCCGTTTTTCTTTCTTTTCTTTTCGAAAAGAATTTCCTAACGAAATTCTATTCATTTGAAAGGCATTCCCAACCAATAGCTCGAATGCATTCCAAAGGTAATAACCGACAAAATTCTTCTCTCCATTTTTTTGCAGTGCAAAAATTGACGAATCAATAACAGTCGAATCGAAACCTCATCAGAATGCATGTTATGACGTTCAATTGGTCGACCGATATCGGTGATTTCCTGGTAAACGGTTTTAAAATCAACACCGTTGCCTCATTATCGATTCTGTGCGCTGTCTTGGTGATATTTTCAATAGTTTACGAGGGATTCAAGGTAAGCATGTCACTGTCACGTGTCATCAAAGCGAAACGAAACAACAACAACAACAAAAACAATAAAACATTTTAATTTACAGGTTCACGCAGCAGCTGTGCGTGCTCGAACGGCTCGCGAACAATTGCGGGCAGTCTCATGTGCGCCAAGTGAGACAGCAAATTTGCTGGTGGCCGATCAGAATGGACCTCAGATGGCATTCTCGAAGAAGTTCTTCAAATTGTTTGGCGAAGCGAGCATTTTCCTGCTGAACAATTCCCTCGGCTACGCACTGATGTTGACTGTGATGATCTACAATGGGTGGCTGTTTATTGCGGTGGTCGGCGGTATGGGTTTGGGCTACTTCCTCTTCGGACACATGTCTATGAAGATCAACATGGAGAACGTTCAAGCGCGGACCACTACAGTCGTTTGCTCGCCATCGTGCCCTGGTGATTTGGGGGCTTCTACGTCCAATGATGGTGCGTTACACGGCAAATGCCTGGGGAAACTTTGATTCTCATCTCATTTCTTTCTTCCAGCTGCTGCAAAGCACACATGTTGCGCGGGTACGTCGTCTGCAGCCGGATCCAGCAGTGAGGTCAACCAACCATCAACAAGCTGCCAACCAGCAACTGCTCCAGCCGAGTCCAGCGTCTGTCAAGAGTCTGCTAACGAAAATAAATCTGATTGTTGTCGCGCCTAAGCGTCTCCGTTGCTCATGTCATCACCCAAATGTGATCCACCGTTGTTTAATTTTATCAATTTTTTTGAAATCAATCGTTTCATTCGAAGGATATTCCCATTTATCGAAATTATTTTGTAAATATTTTTGTGTACAATTTTGATTGTCTTTGCCGATATTTTTATTGCCCGAATCGTCAGTGATTCGAAAAATGTTTGATATTTTATTGAAGAGTTTATTAAGTTGGAGGTCAGAAGAAATGAAAAGGAAAATGTGCTCATATTTTATTCGCAATAAAGCAAAACTTTAAAATAATTTATTTTGGAAACAAAAAAAATGTTTTCTTTACAGTTTCATCACTTCACTTCGAGGTCGCTTCTTCACAATTTTCGACTTCGGTTTTCGATTGGACGGAATTCATATCCGTAGGATATCTTCAGGAAAATTTAAAGGCCAATTAATTAAAGGCGAAAAAAATAAAAATGAATCGATGACAAAGAGTTTCCCTATTGATTGCCATTCGTGGCAGTTTCATCGATCTCTGGGCTCTTGGGCATCGGCAGGTTGTTCGATTGTCCCATGTACTTCTGGCGATATTCGCGAATTTTCAATTGTAAATACTTTTTCCCTGGAAAAATGTCGGCGTGCGCCTGCTGGAACTCGTAAGTGTCTCTGCCCGTTGGAAAGAGACCACATTTCGTGAACAATTCATAAATGCATTTGCGACGCTTATCGAAGAGCCCTTTCGAGGAGGCATTCGAGCGACTTGATCGTTGGCCAGTAGATTCTTCAGCCACGGAATTGGGTGTGCTTGGTGAACTGTCACTGTTCCCGGTGTTTACGTCTGAAATTTGAGTTGAATTAGTTGTGGTGAAGGGTTTTTTTTTGGATGAAATGAACCTACCTTTGAACTGATCCACGCAGAAATCCGGTCCAAAAAATCGATTCCCAAGAACGGGCGAACGATTTTGAGATGTCGATGGCGTTCCTTGCCAATCACTCGTGCCGGATTCTACCCCAGTGGAGGGTGCTTGTGTCGGCGACCACATCGTTGGCGATCGATAATTGTCGGCATCGAATTGCGGTAGAGTCAAGAACCGTTCCGTGAAGTTGACCTGATCGAGCACATTGGATTTGACCAGCGACTCAGCCGCTTTGGGTGTCTCCGTCGGAGGAGGCATCATCACTTCATTCGCAGCGGACTTTTTACCACGTCTAGCCGAACGGCTTAGACCCAATTGGGCAGGTGTTGGGGCTAAAACAAATTGCTGCACAGTCTCGCTCGCTGATGGTAGATTGATTGCAGTTTCCATGAAGGGATTGAGCGTCGGTGACAATTCCGATGAAGCCGGTGTGATCCGCCCGTAGTGAGAGTTGGAACTTTTTTTGCGTTCGGCCTTCTTTTGTTGCTGACTTGAGCTTGCTGGTCCTGGAGTCGCGTTCGAACTGAAATCTTGAAAATAATTCACAGTCAATGTCAATGAGTTTGGTGAAGTAAAAAACAAGGAAAGTTACCTATCGGATGACTCAACAAGAACGGATTCAAGGGCGGTGAAGACACCGTCCCCTCAGCGACACCGTCCAGAGACTCGTTTTCCTCGATGACCAACTCGCCTTCCTCACCATCTGAGGGACTTGTGCTCAAGATCGATTTCTCGTCCTCCTTCAATTTCTTTGGCAAACAATCTAAGATTTGTTCCGTCTCGTGGCGCTCACGGAACTTGTTGGTCCACTTCCATTCGGGATACGCTTCAAAATGCGCGATCTTCACCTCCAGAGCCAAATCGTAATATTTTTGCTTGTGTTCCGGCTTGAGAGCGTACCACCATTCGCCGAGCACCTTGCTGACTGTTCGATTATCCTGACTGGGATAGTGTTGATGAACCAGTGATCGGTGACGCTTTGAGAAAATCATGAAAGCATTCATCGGGCGACGAATCTTTCCAGCGGCCTTTGCTGCTCGACCTGAATTCGACGAAGTCGTAGAACGGGCCGAATATTTTAACGGTTTTCGTGGGATTTCCTTCGGCACTTCCACATTTTCCACCACAATTGACTTTTCCGGCTTGGTCACGGGTGGAACCTCCTTTTCTGCTTTTGGCTCTGGCTCTGGCTCTGGCTTGGCTTCGTTCTCTGTTTTGACTGGCGGCGATTGATAAACATTCTGCTGAACCACTGGCGGTATCGGCCATTGATATCCCATTGACGTCATAACAGTGTCACCTACAAAAGAACACAATCAATTCATTGTTTGTCGTTATCGGCAAATTAATCAAACTCACCATAATTCGGTTCGAATTTCATCTGTGAATAGCACCTTTCATTCATTGTCGATGATTGAGGGACGCTTGGAACGGGCATTAAATGACCGTAACGCGCATGCATTGGACCCATTCGGGAATATGGCATCGACATCGATGGCATGAAACTCGATGATTGCGGAGGCATCATATCATAATAACCGCCGCCGTAGATACTTTGCTGTGGTTGGGCTGCCGAAAGCTGATGTGCCAAATAGTTGTTTCGGAGACCACCCGCTGCGAGATAATCCATCATAATTCCATTTCGATAAACACTTTCGGCGGACGCCATTGACTGATGCAGCCCCGGCTGGAACAACTGCTCCTGTGATGACGATAATTCTCTTCGTTGACCGTTCAGCGACACTATTTCGATTAGAGAGAAGCGTTAGTAAAGAATTTTCAACGCGAAACTTACGTTAATGACAAGAAAACTACTTACTCAAACATTTCATGTACAATTCTGTGCCGGTGGCCAAAATATCGTTGGCATTCATTTTGCTTTGTTTGCTTCGAATGATTTGAAAATTAACGTAACCGTTCTAATAACGTGCAGCGTTCAAATTGACGATGATTCCTTGAAAATGCTCCTTTTTCGAAATCAACACTGTTTCAATGGGTTCGAAAATGATCGATTGATGCTCCTTCATTCGAGATAACTGAATTGTGACTGAATGCATCAACGCAATCGAACCAAGTGATTGCCGCTCAAAAATCTCACATCTCATCACTCATTTGAGACAAAAATATTATTGAATCATTTCTAACGGTAAATCGAAAATTTCTGGGAGTTTCACTTGTTGAACCAATACGCACACTTGACCGAACACAAAAGTCGGTTATTGAATGATGCGAAGGGACAACTGCATTGATATTTTATTGGTGTTCGAAGCACCGACACAGTGCTGGGGGTCAGGAGAGAAAGGGAGAGAGAGTTCTTGACCGTTTATGACAGCAGGTACACAATCGAGAGGGATTAGTTGACTGTGATTTTTGCGGTTTGGCCTTCAATCCGAATCTTTTGAAGGTACATTTTCAAATAATGGTCGCGTTAATCCCTGAACGCTAAAAGCATTAACCCATTGTATTAGTCCGGCGATAATTTCATCAAATTTTAAATTCAAACAGGTCGACTCACAAACTCAAAGTCACGTTCAAAACGCGAAACGTACTAGATTGGGTGACATTTGTCTAACACATTTCGCTTGACATTTGCACGTTCGTTGTGTTTTTGAACCAACAAAAATCAACAAACAAGGTTTGGAAGAAAAAAGTATTTTTGCGAAGAAATTTGGAGTGATTTGATTATGATTTGCCTCTTGCAGGTAGTCAAACAGAGTGGAAGAGCTGCCGGAAAATGAAATACTTGAATTTGTTTCGAAATGTTCGATTGAAACGACCGAATGTCCAGCGTTATTTCTGCTCTACGGTGAAGGCTGTGCCGGCATTTGAATGGCGAAAACCTGACGGAGGATTCGACACGGGCATTTCGGTGTATAATTGCATTGCCAAGAAACGTGTTCCTTTGATATTTCGTGATCGAAATCTCGCTGTTTGGTACACTTGCGGTCCGACCGTGTACGATTCCTCGCATGTTGGTCATGCGGCGTGCTATGTCAAAGTCGACATCATTCAACGAATTCTCCGCAATCACTTTGGGGTGAATCTCGTGACGGCCATGAACATAACGGACATTGACGATAAGATCATTGCGGCGAGTGTTCGAACGAAAACACCTTGGCAACAACTCACACAAAAGTTTGAGAAAGAATTCTGGAGTGAAATGGACTCGTTGGGTGTTCAGCGTCCCGACATTCTTCTGAGAGTCACTGACCATATGCCCGAAATAATCGCCTTCACCGACAATTTGCTGAAGAGAAAAGCGGCGTACATCGGTGCCGATGGTTCGGTTTATTTCGAAAACGACAACCATCAAGTGGGGAAGCTCCAGAATATCGGCGAGGGGATGTTGATGGATGACGACAATCAACTGAAAGGGAAGAAGTCCGCCTCGGACTTTGCCCTTTGGAAAGCCAAAGAAAATGAGCCCTTTTGGGAAGTACCCTGGGGCCTTCCTGGACGACCCGGTTGGCACACCGAATGCTCAGCTATGGCCAGTCGACTCTTTGGAGACGTCATCGACATCCATGCCGGTGGCATTGACTTGAGATTTCCTCATCACGAATGCGAGGAGCTTCAATCTTGTGCGTATCACGACCGGGCTCAATGGGTCAACTACTGGCTTCACGTGGGCAAGCTTCAAGTGGGCGATCAAATTAAAATGTCAAAGAGTCTCCAAAACACCGTTCCGATATCAACGATGTTGTCCAAATTCACCGGCGATCAGTTTCGAATGGCTTGCCTGTTGTCTACGTACAACAACGCCATGGACTACACCGATGAGACGTTGGTCACTGCTTGCGGCGCACTCAAAAAAGTTACCACATTCCTGAATGATTCGACAGCTCTGCTGAAAGACCAACGATTATTGAACAGCCATTTGGACAGCTCGGAATTGGTCGGGCAAATGAACGAAACCGCAAAGCGCATTGATGAGTTCCTGAAGGACGACTTCAACACCTCTCAATCCATTTTCAGTTTGCTGCAGCTCATTTCAGTCTTCAACAAATCCGTGAATTCGGCTCTTGAACGTTCGGAGATGGCAGCCGACGTGACAAACACAGCAGAGGTCTCGAATATTTACGCCGTTCAGGCCGTTCGGAATTTTGTTCGAAGGCATTTGGATGTGTTTGGTGTCTCACGGGAGGATGTCCAATGTGGAGCACGCCAAGAGGACATCAATGTGGCCAACTTGGTCGATGGAATCTTAAAAGTTCGCGATGAAATTCGAGCAGAGGCTTTTGCCACAAAGAATAAAAAATTGTTTGGGTGGAGCGATCTGATACGGGATTTCTTGAAGCAGAATTGTATTGAGCTGAAGGACAAAATCAAGAACGAGGCCAAAACAACTTGGAGCTATGACTTCAATAGTAAAATTATTGCTGAGTCCAGTGAGGCGAACCGAGCGCTTTTGGAGAAAAAAAAGGAAGAAAAAAAGGAGCGGAAGAAAGGCCAGGATAAAAGTAAAAAATAATTGAAGTCGTTTGAGAATGTTGTTTTTGTTGAATTTCTTTAAAATAAAGAATTTGTTGAAATAAATTTAATCATTTCTTGATATCCGACACGGCTCAGTCCCCTTTAAATGAACTGCATCAAATCCAAAGGAACCATCAAAAATAACTGTCAAATCAAAATCTCTTCTCCACTCCGTTCACCCTCAAAAAGCAACGTTCACAATGCGCATTACATCTCACGAAGCGGATCGACGGTGGAAAATTTATCGATTTTTTCTCATTCGCCTTCATCTGTAGCCGATAGGGTGTGTGTTGATGCAGTCTCGCTGACATATCATGAACGTCGTGTTGGAAAATTAGAAAAGCAAAACAAACGTGAATTTCTGTGAGGATGCTGTTCTTGAAAACAGCCATCATCTTCACCGCGATAATCTGCTCCTGCAGCGCCTTTGGTAAGCATTCAATTCGTTTCGATGAATTTCGCAAAGAAAAAACGTCATTCAAACCATCCAAAACAATTGTTGTTGTGGAATTTTAGGTGTGAAAAATTTCGAAGCAAATCCCGATGCAAAGCGTTTGTACGATGATTTGCTCAGCA
>JANSTV010079272.1:0-21597 GCA_027564135.1 Lestremia cinerea | reverse complement strand
TGTGTGTGTGCGTACGCGCGTGTGTGTGTGTGCGTACGCGCGTGTGTGTGCGTACGTGTGTGTGTGTGTGTGTGTGTGTGTGTGTGTGTGTGTGTGTGTGTGAGGGTGTGGGTGTGTGTGGGTGTGTGTTTATGTGTGTATGTGCGGTGATATACGTGAATGACGCAATCGCGTATCGTTCATCAACGTTGTCGAGAATGATTTTCGTGATCGTCAATTTGACGCAATGGAACGTCCAGTTTTCATTTCGATTTCAGAATCAACAACGACTGTTTGGGGGTTTGTTCACGATTTCAATACGAAAACAGTTTCGTTCGATCCGCCTGAAATTGATACGATCAACCACTTGACATAAAAGCCGCTCCCCAGATCTGGAAATGCCCAAAATCATTGACGTGCAATCCGCCCACTGTGGATCGCACGAAATCGATATCGTTTTTTGTCTGCTCGTTTTGCGATCCTCTTCGTCATTGATTAATGCAAATCATAGGCGGCCCCGCATCTCCTCGCGTCCATGCGGGCGTTAGCTGCGCTTGCATAACGCGGAGCCAAACAACCCGAGTTTTGCCATTTTGGTAAATTTTAATTGTTTCGCTCAACGTTCCGTTCGATTCTTGCTCAATTTCGCGCCATCGTGCGCGCATCTCCAATCGCAATAAATGTCCATAATTCAAACGATTCGTTCGTCCGTCGGTCCGATCGTCGGCGCAAAAAAAAAGAAGAAGAAACAAGCAACCTTTCTGTGTGAAACATTTGCATGCAAACGACGTTGTTTGGCTGTTTACTCAACGCTCAAAACACACGGCAATCGGTCATGCGATGCTGCGAAATATCCAAAACAGCGAAATGCAAATGAATTGTGCAAATGCAAATGGTGATGGACGGCTGATGTCACTTTTTTGAAATTTTGAATTGAATGGACGTTGCAGTATTGATCGTTCTCGCCGAACAACGGAATTCAGCGCACCGGCCTTTGCATCCAACGCTTCAGAAGGCGTGTCTTGTCGCCCTTCCAAGATAACATGCACTTTATCGAGTCCGTCTCAGAGCAATGTTGAAGCTTAGCAAACATCCCTTGCGAGCCGGATGCAGCGCTGATAAGAGCATATGAGATTTTCACCTCAATCTATGAAATCTTGCTGCGTGCATGCAACGAAGGCCGTTCATATGAAACCGCGAATGGCATTGGCCCACCCATCAACTCTCCCCGAACGAACTGAAAATCAGAACGCACGTCGTGATCTGTCTGTGCCATTGTCTGAGAATTTGCCATTGGCCAATTTAAGCCAGAGCCGCACCGAAATTGCTATTTCGCTATTAAGCGCTTCGCGTCATTCGTAGCCTGCGTTCGCGTTCGCGCCCGCGTCACAACAAAAAAAGAGCCTGTGTGTGTTCTTGCAGCAATCAGCATAGCAAACAAACAAACATTCGGCCATTCAAACTGGATCGATCGAGGCGATGAATGGCACTCAGTGCACAATGGATCTGTGTTTTTGCCAATCGTCGTCCTTCTTGATGTTGTTGCTGTTACTGCTGCTGTCGATGCGGCTGCTGTTGTTGGTTATTGTATGTGGTTGGGCATTGTATCGAACCCGTCGACCGTCATTCAGCGATTATTTATTTTCAATAGATTGCAAATTGACGTCGAGTGCAGACGAGAAGGACAGCGACAGCGACACTGGCAGCGACTGAAATGTATCTTCTCAACGCGTCAATCCCTAAAATCGATTACAAACGACATCCAATTCGGAACATTGATTGCAAAAGATCTCGTCAAGATGGCCCGTTGATTAAACAATGTTCGCCCGCAACGAGCAAAACAGACGCAATGACGCAATTTCGACCGATTCAAGGCGATCCGTAAATGGGCAATACTTTCGGTTGACAATCGAATGAGATGTGTGTGTTTTTCATATCGAAATATTTTCACAGCTGGACGCGCTGGATGCGACAATCGCTCGGCACAAAATAAATCCCGGATTGGCGAGTCGAAGTGCGGATCGATAGCGCGATATGCGTGATGTGGCAGCGAAACTTACTTAGAATGCTATCCTTAGACTACGATTGGAGTATCACAGATGAAGTATCGCTTTGGAGCGGAGGAAGGGACGGTCGGAAGCACCTTTTCGTTCCGGAATCCACTTTGAAGCCACTGATTTTTCTGTCACTGTTTCGATTCTGGTGCGGTCAAACATACGATATTCCATCAAACCCTGCTGGGTCTCCTATTTTGACCGATTCACTCGCGAAAATCACACACGAAAACTTTCCAGGCACACAATCACTTGACCATGGTCGGCACCATGGCTTTCCCGAACGGACCAATTGGAATCTATTTTCGATGTCTGTCCACGGCTTTTTGTTTATTCACTCCGGAATTCCACTCACATTGCCCGTCCGCCACAGCAAACAAACAGCAAAAATAACAAAAAATAAACGCTATTTTTGATGTTACGACTCGGGAACGCGTTGTGGTCGTTTTCGTCGTCGTCGACGTCGTCGGTATGTCGATACGGTTATGTATACAGCGACGGTGCGATTGAGCGCGGTCGCGAACTCACTGCGCAACTTCTAAGAACGAACTGGCTCAGGTAAACGAAACACCGTCACCGTCTACCTCGGTCGGTGAGCCAGTCGTCGGGTGTTGTAGTCGATTCGTTTTGCGGTTGCGGTTGTGTGCGATGGAGATTTTTCAACAAAACGGGTTTTATGCTTGTGTGTTGCTCATTCGACACCGACACAACGTGCGCTGCATATTCGTGATCGTCGTCATTGAATCGGACGTGCCACATGGAGGTCCATTTCTGAGAGGGTTTTTTCCGTTTTTGCAATGTAAGGTGAGCTCGTAGAACATGTTCCAGAGAAAATGATATATGATTCTAAAATTGTGGAGTCCATGGAAAATTTGAAATGGGAAATACTCAACGATGGGCCCCAACTCCATAATTTCATCTCGGCGAATTCAAACATAGCCATCGATATGACTCAAAGATCCGCAATGGCCTACGCGATTCTTTGTTCGACTTGAACACACATCCATGAAATCACAGTGGTGTTTACCTTTGCGATACACCAGACAGCGTCGAGGACGACTGCGATGGCCGATGAGGTAAGCAACGAAGATAGAAACTGACTACAAACTCTGTCTCGATCGGTTGTGTTGGATTTGCCAGCATGAAAAACCAGTAACAAACAACAAATGAGACGACGACGACGACGACCACGACGACGACGTCGACGACAACGACGAAGACGCCTATGAAGACGAAGAGAATCAAGCAAACACATTCGTCAGAAATCAATGTGTTTGCTCAACACCAACACACTGACTCATTCGACAACACCACGAAGGCAGTTCGCATTCGAATACATTTGAGTTGAGGTCGCAGGCAAAATGCTCGACGAAAGAAAATAAAAGTTGCGAGCGAAAAAAGTCATAACAAAACGATGTTTCGACGACGAACAGCTTGACGGCGTACGTCAGTTGAAGAACAGCGAGGAAGAGAGCATGGAGTCGAGAGCGACATTTGCCAAAGCGGACGAAACTGGTTGAGTTCAAAAATGCCTTATGCGTTTCTGCGGTGTCGAAATGGCGAATGGGTGCATGCGTTGCATACTGCATCGGTCACCGTTCCGTTCGGGCCTTTTCGGTGTTGGGCGAGTTAGTTGATTCAATGGCTTGGACGAAGACCAACGTCTCGTTATGGAATCAATGCTGCGCAAAGCGCAAATTGCAATATGACGATTATCGTCGGTGTGTCCTTTGCGCTAAACAATTAGTGGCGAGCAAGTGGCGAGCAAATGGCTCAAGGCATATTTGGGATGCTTTGAGCACATTTTTTTAGTCGATCGTTAATTGATTTTCATCTCCAAACGCGGAGCAGTCAACTGATTGAGTCTTTGATGGATTGGATGGGGTTTTTAGTGTCGATGCATTGGGGACGATGAGGTCGATTCGAGGAGGCATTTTTTCTTCATTCCTCTCTCGCTCTCTCTCTTTTTCTCTCGATCTCTTGATCTCTCGCAATTTGAATACTTGATGAGTCAAAGTGTTGATTGATCGCCGAGCAAAAAATCGCAAATAATGAAAATGTGTCAAACATTTTTTATGCAATCACGATGGCATGTCTCATTTTCAAATAATAGCCGCCACTATCGCGTCATAATGCTCGCGCGGTATCTCTCGTAATTCATTGTGAGTAGAGAAATACACGAATGTTTTCGGAATGGCACTTGAATAAATATTTGAATGACATCATTTTCGGTTCGGCCGTGCAAGATGTGTGGAGCGGTATGTTTCTGAAATGCGAACAACCGCAACAGCAATAATAACAGCAACGACAATGGCCCGTTGACTAACGTTCCGGCCAAAAGAATCATCCAATGCTCGAAAAACTATTTAAAAATAAGCAAAACAAGCGATTGTTAGTCGTCCAATGGCACTTTATTAATATTTCATTAATCATTCAATGCATTCAATATTCATAGCGACGACGACGACGACGACGACAGTTTGCGACAATGAGCGATCCAATGAACGACAGCAATTTCCGAAGGCAATTCCGAAAACAGAGAGCGAGTGGAACCTTCGTCATTCATCTCAGTTCAGTGCGATTGGTGCGGTGCGTACGCGACATTGTGGGTTTGCAGTGGACGTCGATTACCGATGACAATGCCTATGGGTGATGATGTAACCGGCCGATTGTTCCGTTGTGTCGAATTCGTGTCTCTCATGAAAGAGAATCGAATTCTTGAAGTCGAAGCATCGAAATTGCATGAGAGTTTGTTGCGAGAATGTTTGTGTAGTTTGTTTTGAGAGAAATGATGCGTTTAACTGAAAGAGACCGGATGTTTTGGGCGTCATTTTGAAGACAATTCGTTCGGTCGCAAAGACTTTGCCAATCAGCCCATGTTTGGAGGAACTTCGGATCGGGATCTTCACTTTCGGTCACCACAATTCCAATCGAGAATCTGAGCGAAATCCTTTTCGGCCAGTTGAATCAACTTGGCCTGCTCGAGGCGAGCATTCTGTCGCTTTAAATTGTCGAGCAACAGCATTTGCTTTTTGAATGCTGAGCACATTTCAGATTGTTGTTTGTCGAGTATTTTGATTTTGGCTTCGTAGAATTTTCGATCTTGTTGAAGTGCATCTTGGAGTCGTCTTTCGGCGTCCTTGGCCGCATGAAAGTTTTTGCGAACGTACTCGAGATCTTCGTTCGCCTTGAAGAGGCGCCCATCCAAAGTGGTGATGGTTTGCTGGGCGGATTTCAATTTACCACGCAATTCGTCGTGTTCCTTTCGTAGAGTTGATTGGGTCGTTTCGACGTGCTGTGGGGCAGATGAGACCGTATGATTGAGTATGCTATGAAATTGGGCGACGTATCAAACCTTTAGCTTATCGGCAGATTCCTTGCTCCGTACGTCGTATGTCTGAATCGTCGTTTTCAATGCGTTGAGCTTGTTCACCGCAACATCTCTTGCGGCATCTGATTTCTTCTGAGCTTCTGCGCTACTCGCCAATGCAGACATGATTTTGATGTTCTCCTGGTGGCTGAGCTGAAGCTCCTGCTGCAAAATGGTCACCTTTGCTTTGAGGAACCTGAAAAGTCATCGACACTCACTGGCTGCTGCAAAAGTCCCTGATTTGGATCATGCTTACTTGATGAGACCTTCTGAACTGACGTTTTTCTTCACCAAATTGGTTGGAATCAGCGCAAAAGTCTTAGTTGGAGGCTGCTCAACTGAGTGTTGGACTGATTCGAATGGCTTACTTTTAGTATCATCTCGCATCGCATCATTCGATTTACCAGATGTTTCACTCACGTTCTCTTTGTTGGCAACCCTCCTGCCGTCCTCTACCACATCCGCTCTGCACTTCATCCCACTCAATGCTGGATTGGCATTAATTGCCGGCGTCGTCTTCACTTTCGCATTGGTCGCATCATCGGGCTTCCCCTCGTCCAATTTCCCATCCAATTTTGCGTTCAATTGCAGCAATTCCTTTTCGCGCTCCAAAAATCGCTCGACCATTTTCTTTACCTATTCTGCCGCCGCGCGAATCACCCGAAACAAAAATGAGTCGCCGCACAAATGATTCGATTAAATTAACTTTCGATAATGCGGGGAATGTTTGTAAACAAATTGGTTTCCAACGCAAGCAAATTATGACAATGTCACCCTAGCAACGCTGCGTCATCACGACGACGATTGACGATTGCTATGGATTCCTCTATTTTGTCGAATTGTTTGGCAATCGCTTAACGCGAATCCGGTGCGAGAGACTCGAGTGACGAGCTAATAGTCGCTGTTAGTCACTTAGCCGATGAGTGATACGCGATGATGATTGCTTCCAAAGTGATTCAACCCTTCGAGCAACGCTTTCACTCAAACGCAACATTTTTGCCAGCAAAATTCTTCAATAATCGCGTAACGCATTTTCATCGAGAATTACTCACTTCATCGCCAATGGGCCGCGTGGCAGTCGCTTTGATTTATTATTTGCGTGTGGCACCTCTTGCGAAGGAATTAACATGAAATTTCACTTAAAAAAAGACGGGCGATGAAAGAAGAAGAACGGAAAGATCTGGAAAGCGTTATCAGCGACGTTGAGTGCCAGAATGGGATGTCATTCAAGCATAGCACGACACCGAATGGATGAGTGACGACCAATTGCGGGGGCTGCCAGCATTAGCAGTGTCCTTGACAGCCGTAAATGACGATCCATTAGCAACGATTCAGCTTTAGCGACTCCCTCAGCTCACGAACGCACACAAACTCGAGCGTCATCGTCTTCGTAATCGCTGTTGACGTTATCACACTATGCCATTCAACTGCCTTCAATCAATGCATCGTTAATTGTTCGATTCGCAGTCATTATCGGTGATTAAAACTGTGCCACACTCGAGATAGCGACCAAACGCAAACACCGATAGTTGTGGCATCACTCGTCGGTGACATTTCGATTTTGTTGAAGAAAACCAGAACGTATTCGCTGCCCTCCAAGGCGATCGATCGAAATGCGAATTGTTTTGCTTGCAATTTTGGCCATTAGTGCGGGTGCGTGTTTGGCGGCCGAGCAGGAGGACCATTTGCTCTGCACGGAGGAATTCTGCCACGTGAGTCTTCTTCGCGACCATTTCGATTGCCTTTCGATCCACCGTAAGCATTCCGCTATAGATTTGGGGTGATAGCAACCCATGCTCGGAAGTGAATGAGGTCTGTCTGCGACCGAATTCAACGGCCAGTGGGCAGCTGTTCCCCTCAACAACGCCATGCAGCTGCTGTCAGTTCTGCTTGATTCATTTGAGTGAGTTGGTTTTTGGAATTTCCGAAACAAAATTTTAACGTCAAACTTGCATTTGCAGAGGAAGGCGAGTACTGTTCGATGGGTGCCCCCGGATCGCCGGTTCCAAATCGTTTTTGTGGCCCTGGGCTTAAATGCCGCCTCGGCGAGAACGATGAACATCCCAAGTGCTGGCCAAGTAAGTCACCTCTGTTGTAGGACCTTGGAATGACCTAGCCTGACCTTTTCAGTTATCGACACGAAATGCACTCGAGACCAACAGGACTACGACCGAATGAAATCGAATGGAACGCTGGGCCAGTTTGTTCTGCGGCCAGAATGCGACGATGATGGCTTCTACAAGCCCATCAAATGCATTCCGGGGCAAATGTTGTTATCCAAATTCAATTTAGGAGATCGCTCCTGAGAACTTGTTTCATTTCAGATGCTATTGCGTTGACAAAGAGGGTCTACGGATATTCGGTGAAGGAATTCACACAGCGACTACTTACCGGAAGATGAAATGCGGTGAGATTTCTGAAAGATGTTTTCGAGGCTATTTTCACGAAGGAAATCTCAACAGAATGTTCGCGAATGTCTGCCATGCTGAATCAACTCATCCCATCCAAGTACCCGCAGTATTCGATGCGGTGCCTGGACGATGGCTCCTTTGATCCGATCCATTGTGTGGAAGATAAATGCGTGTGCGTGAACAGCAAAGATGTGAATCAACGGTTCTACGAGCTGGCTAATGGCCTGGACAAGATGCCTTGCTGTGAGTGGCACGAAATAACTTAGGTGTTTTAAGGCTCATTCGGTCTCTTCTGCAGTTAATCGATATCTTCACAAGAACCACACCTACAACCACGAGTGCGAGACCATCGAAATCGAGCGCATCAACGAAATCGTCGAAATGGAGAATGAAGGCTACACTGTGCTGAATACGAACTTGCGAATCTGCGATCCAAATGGCTGGGTCAGTCGAGTTCAAAATTCGCAGGGCAGAAAATACTGTGCGGACAAGCGTGGCAATCAAATTGATTCGTTTGAAGCGCCAAAGAATTCAGCAGCGGGTCAGAACATGAACTGCAGTGAGTGTCATGCAGAAGCCTTCTCGACCGCTGTATTATCTTAAATTCCTTTTAAGATTGCGCCCGTACACGTGAATTGCTGAAGAACAAAGCCTATGCTGATCTGCCAGAGTGCTGCCCGAATGGGAACTTCAAGAAAGTGAATTGTCGACGAGGCTTCTGTTTCTGTGTTGACGATGACGGCAATCAAATCGCCAGAGAAGTGCGTCAACCGGAGATTCATACGCTCGGCTGTTATAACGAAGGGAACTATTGTTGATTTGCTTTAATAAATGCCAATTTTGACAGTGAATTTCAATTTAATGAGTTTGGGTTGATCAGCCAGCCATGTTCGTGTGTGTGTGTGTGTGCAACACACCGGTCGACCCACAATCGAAAAGTTTCAGGAAAACAACACGGGCAAAAACTCTCGTTGAAAAGTCCCATAAAAGTCAAATCAGTGCGCAAACAATCACTTACGTTCGCCCACAAGCATAAGCACCCGCATTGACCGCACGTCACCAGCAACTGAATCGGCAACTTCGATTCGATGGTCCCACAAAAGCAATTCATTTATCGGAACTTGAAATGTGTCACATGTGATTGTGCAGCCACGAACGAAGCCAAACAGGAAGAAAAATGCCTTGGTATCGCCACCGCCGCCTGGCCAATCGCAGCTACAACAGTGAAAAATGCTAGTCGATGACGAGAACATTGTTTGAAATTGAATCACACGAAAACCTTTTAGACTTTCAATTGACCACCAAATTCAATTATGATCGTCTCTGTTGTTGTTATTGTTCTTTTTTGCTATTGTCGTCGTCGAGCCGCATCGGAACGTAACAATTGAAAGTGAATGCGCCTCCATCGGCTGGGGTTGCATTTATTCAATTTATGGTTTCGATTGGCGTTTAATTGCGGAGGGAATTCGGGAAATTGCGTCGGGGTTGATCATAACCGGCGGCTGGACGCGGTGCTAATTATGCTCGCCCCAACGGTAATCACTAGCAAATTGTTGCTTACCGACCGACAACGCAGAGGCTGTGACGATATGCCCGATGAAGTGAATCCCGTCCGGCGCATTGCCCCATCGATTCGGCGGGGAATTCAGCCTCGACTATAAAACGCACAGCAAACACCGAAACAGGCATCAGTCACAGCTGAACCATTCGATTCATAGCAATCGCTTCGCCAATCCGTGACATCCGCTCCTGAGTCGTCAAGTGAACTTTTTGGAATTAACATTTTTTGTGCGTTTTTCATTTCGCCGTTAGTCTGTTCCGTTGATATTCTCCTGGAGCCACAGTGCCGGTTGTTTTCACTTTTCCGAAAATGTTTTCCGCTCGTACATTCGCCGTCGTTTTGTTGGCCGTTTTCCTCGTGCTGACCATCACCTCCGAGTCAGAGGCTGCATACCGCAAGCCTCCATTCAACGGCAGTATTTTCGGCAAACGTTCCGGCAACAGCATCGGTAAGTGTCTTCGTCTACATCCGCCTCATGTATGGAACGAATCCTTCTCCGGACTAAGGAAACGTAACATTGAAACGTTGAGTTCGGAGGGAAATTCGTGCCAACGGTGATTTCGTCGGAATTGATCCGATTTTTTCGTTGCAGACTACGACTCCAGTGGCAAAGCACTGTCAGCCATGTGTGAGATCGCGGTCGAGGCGTGCCAATCATGGTTTCCACAGGATAAAAAGTAGAACTCAGTAGTCATCCCGCTCATCCTGTTGTCTCTCGATGTTCGACCGAACTCCAAATAATTGTTTCACATTTTCATTTTCGCCATTTTTTGCAAATAATCGAACCACAATTATGGACATTCATTTCTAAACAAATGCCACATTCAAAATAAACGTTTATACAAAGCAAATCGATGTTCATTCTTCTCCTTACGTTGTTAGTTTCTTTGCTTGGTCGAGGGTTTCAGGTGCAAGGTCACTAGACGGTTCTTAGATGGAAAGTTGCCAAACCCACGAAAAACAGTCAAAATTCCTCCCGAGCCTGGAAAGCTCGCAAGAAGGGATTGGTCGGCACAGTTATCCTCGAGGTGCTTTTTCAATGTGAAGAGTGAAATCTGATGGTTGCTTCACTTCGCTCAATATGAGGAGCACTGCTTCTCGCCGATTTAGACGAACACAGACCAATCGAATGTGACAAGCATATAGCAGCCAACGTGACGAATGCTGACTAATAGAGAGTGAAAATTCGCCTTCCTGCATCGACAATCGATTCTCAAATATTTGATTTAAATCGCAAATCGGGATTGGTTATTCATTGTTTAAAAAAAAATCGAATTATGGAAAAAAATGTGATGAATAATGAGATGGAAAGTTTGTATCAGTATTCTTCAAGCACATCCGTATTTCTGTTGTCTGCTCCAGAAGTGCATATCCGGCTTCACTCAATGTGCATCATCTCTTCCTCAATAATCCAATTCACCATTTAATTGCAAAACTATGCGAAGAGCTTTTCTGACGGGAAAATAACGAGTTTAACCGCAACATGCGGCCATCAATCAGATGCAGCTGAACTTGAATAAACTGATTTTGCAAAACTTTGGTTTTTAATTTTCATAAAATCATACATCAATATGCTCATTTGAAAAAATAGAACAAAAAGAGAGAGAGAGAGGGAAAAAGAGAGATACAGACCGAGAGAGAGGAGAAAAAACGATTTGTCGGCGAAAGAGAGTGAAAAGGGAAAAAGAAAATCGAAGATGAGTGGCATGTTGACACAGCAGACCCTTTCCGCAGAAGCACACTCGATGAAAAGAAAAATAAATTGCGTTTCCAGGCAGATTGCATTTGGGTCGACTCAACAAAGAGTAATGTCATTGAGTGCACGATGCCTTTGAAAGTTGTATTAAACGTGTAAAATAAACGTGTGCGACGTTTGAAGGTATGGCGTCGAATCGAGCCCTGGAAGACTACCGATGTTGCTGTGAGGTGAAGTCCTCAAGGCGATGCTTATTCAACTCAACGCAGTGCTTTCTCAGATTGCTGACGAAGTCCTGCATAAAGGAGGTGTATGTCTGTAAGGGAAGAGTGACAGATGAAAGCTATGAACTTCTCCGTCGGCACTTCTAAGTTGTCACTCACGTTATCAAGCATGTAGCGTGGAATGTAGCCTTTCAGGTCCAAACAAAGCAGCCAATCAATCGTGCACGATTCTGGATCGTTGGAAATGGGTCGCGTGGCAAAACTGGCGACCACATTCTTGCCTCGCGTATATTTCAAACCGGCCGGCATCGGATCATATTCGACGGCCACACTTGAACTTATGTACAAAAATTTATCACAATTGGTCGTCGATGGCTGTCCGTCACCACTGTTGGACTCCTCGGCGTCAACAAAGGCATCATCATCGTCATCGCTTTGAACTCCAACGCAATCCTCTGACAATGCCTTTGCACCCAAGCTCTTGCTCAATGTCGAGAAGGTCGAATTATCGGATTTGAACTGCACCTCGCTGGCGGACTTGAGCATTTTCATTGATTTCACAGATGAGCTACTGTTGGTGGCCACATGCAGCTGCAAAGACTGATCCAACATCGTGTAGAACTTTTCATCTTCCTCGCTTGTGTAGTCTACGTTGATCTCATCCTCCGATTGCATGACTCCGTTTTTGTAGACCCGATAACATCGTAGATTCACGAAATCGCGGCTTTCCACCAAACCTCCGCCTGCTGAGGCTGACACTTGGTACGTGATGTCGAGCTGCTTGTTGATTCTCTGCAAGAATTCGCGTTTTCAGCTCGAACGCAGTGCCCAATCAGAAGAGAGACTCACCTTGAGGATTTTCGATTCAATCACGGTTGGATTCCACCGCGGCATATCCTCGATTGCGTAGAAAAGGTGCTCGATCAAGAACCTCGCAGGAAGCGGTATTTTCGCCTGGTGAATACATAGGCATTCGTGAAAACGGCCACTTGGGGCGCTCGCTGGAAGAGACTCACCGTCAATCGAAATATGTTTCCAATGTCATCGCGTTGCACGACCTGGATTTGACCACCGCATGACATCTGTTTCTTTAACTTCCAGTCCGTTGACTCGAAAAGATCACGAGCCCGCTGGACGCACTCCAGCCCGAGTATTTTGAAACTCTCAACCTGATTCTGGAAAAAAATTCAAAAATGAAAAAAAAAAAATTGGAATTCACTGCCAGTCCAGCGGACGAGTTGCGCACTTCTTCTTGCAACATGGCTGTTCCCAACGGATCCTCTCGACAGACTGGCATCCCAATCACAGTCACCTAAGCTCGACTTCGATTGAGCTCGCATGCATAATGAATGTCATGCCATCGATGAGGCAACAAACTGATCATTCAGTGACCGGAATGGGGGTATCAAGGAGGTTCTCGTGGAGGGCACAGGTTTTGGCAGAATTTTCTTTGGGAAATCAGAATCTTCGAAGCTCTCGAAAAGACACCACCGAAAAATGTCCACCAAAATTGTAACATTCTTCCTCCAACGACGCCCCTGGAACCTCAATCGTCGATTCAGAATCATAAATCAAAAATCGAAAATATTCCAGTCTCAGCGCCACAGCGACACCAAGTCGATCTGCATTGCAAATCACGTTTTCAGTTTGCTTACCCGTTCTCCGCATTCAACGGTAACATTATCTTCATCGTCGCTATTGTGCGCTGATTCGATGGGCGAATGGAAGTTTTCGTTGCTGCTTTCATTTGCACTGAAACGTGAGGCACGCATCGCACTGAGATGAGGCGCCAGCAAAGGCGATCTTTCATCATTCTCAGCCTGAAATCGAAAGCAACTCATTACAAATGGGTACACAGTGGGTCGTTCGTCTATGCGAACCGTGAGCGCTCGGAAGAACCTCTGGGCATTTCTCTCCTGTGGAATGACACGACAATCGAGAAACCAGGCCTCGCCCCAGGCCAACACGCAAGAGACGATTATCAACAGCACCTGGAATACTGGCTGGGCTGTGTTCTGCCACTGCAATGACAAAAAATCAAATGAGTAATCGCCATCGATGTGTGTCAGAGATAAACGCACGTTGTAGTAGAAGACCTTTGCAATTAGGAAGGTGCACGAACCGGTGGTTGTAAACTGAAATCGAATTGATCGTTGAGCGAAAAGCGAGCAAAAAAGCCGCAGAGACGAGCGGAACAACACTTACCGCGATCACGAACCAATGGTTGATGTAGCAAATAGCGTAGAAGAGAGTCAGCGTGACACAACGGAAGATGGCCATAGCGACGATGTCAAACAGCGACGTATAGATGGAATAGTTCAGCACCTGTTCCCGGAAGGCATTCGAAATTGTTTCCCCGTTCAACTGTAAAGGAACGTCTGTATTGAGGTCCGTCTTCAAAAATCGCTACCACTACGAACTACGAACCATTATGCAGATGAGCCACAGGAGCGATATAAAAAACAAATCGAAGAGCACGAAGAGACAGAAGAACCGTCGCACGACTGACATGCGACCATCTTGCGTGTATCCGGCCAGGTAGTCGTCGGTGACGAAGTTGATAAAATCTACATGGGCCTGCGATGGAGCTGCTCGATGGATGAAACGGAAGTGCTTGTTTAGAAAAGATTTCTAATAAGAATGAAGTACTCACGGAAGTCGTAAGGACTGTGGCCAGCGTGGGGGGAATTGCGCATGTCGATGTTGCGATAAATCGTCTCGGCTGCGAATCGAATGTCCCGATGATTGTGGAACGACATTGATGTCAAAGGCTAAAATCGCAATCAACAAAACAAATTAAGCCACTTTACACGCATATTCTCTCCGTTCTCTCTGTTTGTCTAACGATGACTAACTGTGAACGAAATGTCAAACTATCACATACCCGTTTTGAATCCGATAGGAAATTTTCAGTGCCGCAGTCAACGTGGCTGTTTGGTACTCGTAGGCATTCCTGATGGTTTGCTTTTGATGACTCTTGATGCTCGAGGAAGATGAACCGCAATACGCGTGAGTTGATCGAAAAAAAAGGAAAAGAAATGGGCACCGAAAGGGACAACGAAAAAAAAAATTGGAGAAAAACGAAAACGAAAGGAAAATTTTCGCCGGATTTCAAAACATGCCAATGAGGTCTGGAAGAGTCTAATCCACCGTTTTTTCAAACAGCTGAATGTGACAATTTTTGTTGCATTTGAATCGATTGATAAAACATTTTCGATGACGATCGAAATTACAAATCCTTGAATGGGATTGATTCATTCGTTTCGTTTGAACGTTTTGATCGTCTTGGTGTTGTTCGTACTGCGAAGCGTTGTATTGCAAAGCAATGTCAATCCGTCAATTAAACGAACAAAATGCGGGCAGCCAAGCTGAATACACCGAAGGCAAACAACATCACTAAGAATGCCGTGTATTTGGCCACCGAGATGACAGCATTCATTGTGCACTATCGAACGTCAAACAAAGCACTCTTCACTTCTGCCCAAAATTGAAACGAAACAATCGACCAATGTTGATCTCTCGAGGAAAGAATACGCTGTAGATGACACCGCGCGCGCTAAAACTGTTTGTGTTGTGATGCACAAGCTGAAATGTCACTCAGGTGTAGAATGTCGTTTGGTCGCACCGAAACGTCAGCTGAGACCATCCACTTTATGAATTGCCACTCGAGACGAAATTTTACAGCAACGATTATCTGTCACATGGCTAATTCGCTCGCTCCCAATATGAATTGTGCCACTGAATCGTTATATATTTCGGCACGTTTTCACGTTTGCGATACAATTACAAGAATTCCGTTGTTTTTCTCGGTGTTTTTTTCTTCTCCTCTCTTTTATTTTGGATTTTGCTGTTATCGGAGAGTTATGGAGATGGCCGAGAGAGGCGATGTGTGTTGCATGGATACGTTTAATCGCGGTGTCGGTTGCGTTTATTACGCCGTCAACAGATGGACGGGCGAATCGTTTCAGTGGAGACGCCTGAAATGGAATGAAAACACTCGCAATGCTATCGCAACAAAGCGCAAATTTAATCAAAACACAGCCGGATGCTGACAATTTAAGTGGATCGTCAATGATCGGGCGTGGGATGTGGAGTGGAATGTTCTGGTCGACCGTATTTGCGCCAAACATGCGGTGACACCAAATCCCTATCGCATTGGTGCAGAATTTGCCACAAACTGCTCTCCGCGTGCCGTTTCGTCGTGTCCATGCAAGTTCGACCCAAGTGCAGGAATAATTTCTGTTGATAGTGCGTGAGCTCCATCTCTGTTTCGACGTCGAGCTTTCCCTCAAATTGCTTTTCGCAATGGACTAAGATACTGTTGCCAACCTCGTGAACGACCATTTGTACGCGAATCTGATACGCTTCCAGACTGTCTTTCGCCATACACGATTTAGATGCCTCGATTGCATGCAGCGTTTGAACGGCAGTTGACTTGAGCTCTTCCTGGGCCCATCTCGCCACGGAGCTCAAATCGTGAAGGAACTTGTTGAAATCTTTCGGATGCAATGTCGTTGCCATATCGATGCCCTGCAAATCTTAGTTTCAGTGAAGAATTCCAAGTTAAACGATGAATGGAGCACTCACCATAGCCAATGCGATCAGGAAAACGGTTAAATGCCAAAACTTCGTCATTTTTATTCCGTTCCGTCAGAGAGTCGATTACAAACTGCGTTATTCAGCTGAGCCTTCGCCGTTGAATGCAATATTGACGTGTCAGTGAATGTCATTTATAGTGATCGTTTTGTCCATCGTCAGCCACGGTATCACATGTTGCATAAACAAATCATTTTTTATCGGCTCCGTCAGAGATTCCAGCTGGATTGAGTTCGCGGACCGAGCACATATCACCATGCTTTGTTTTGTTTTTCGTCATCGGTGGCAATTAAAGTTTGGTATTCGATTTGTTTATTATTTTGCTCGTTTGCGGCGCAAAAATGTTTGGGTTTCGGAACGCATTTGTTTTTCTTTATTTCAACCAAAATCCCACCGATCCGTTAATTGCTTGGGAACTTCACCGGGCGATGGAATGACTAAGAACCATTGCTGTTCCTGTGGCGGGCGATGCAAACCTGTGTCGATAGCTTTTGAATGAACGACGAATAGTGAGAAGGTCACAGCAGACAGTGGTCAATGGCCGGAGAAAAATTTGCTTGGAAATGAAATCAGGAGTAGGCGTCGTCGGTTGTGACTCACCAAGAATGAAACTCGAATGTTTTCTCCCAAATAAACGTATTTTATTTCAAGAAGTTGTTTCTATGAATTCCATCAAGGGATCAAACTAAACTTTGAACACGACTTGCACTCGCTGAGTGTGGTCACAGCACTGATACCGAATCTGCCCAGGAATCTGTAACAGAGCATGGCGATCAGAAGCCAAAAGGCAATCTTGAAGCCGATATCAATCCAATAGAGACGCCTCAAAAGACGACGAGAAGCTGGCAAAGAGTCATCGCTTGACTTGAGAACGAATCGGCGGGCTCCCAAAATCCATTTTTCCATAAACTCACGGTAATCGATGACGCAGGCGTCAAAGCTGAAGATGTGTTGGTCGCGGGGTCTCAATTGAGCGAACAACTTTCGAAAGTTGGTGTTATCCCAAACCCACTGTCGCCCAAGGAAGTACGTGAGAACGGACATCGAGGTGAAAATCTTATTCTGAATCTTCAGCAGGAATGGTTTTTGGCGGAAAAGCAGCAGCAAAGTGTCCACCAGAACGGCAGGCAGATACTGGAATAAGGCCACGTTCAGGAGGTAAAAAGCATAACTCGTGGTCATACAGCCCGATGGATACCAGAGCATTTTCTCCAGCGGATATTCCTCGTAAATCTGTCAATGACCAAAGTGTTTGAAAATGGTTCGTCGTAGACAGCTCAACTAACTCACCTCTTGACCGACTTCGATCAAATCACCCCATTTGACCGGAGCCTGATTGCTCGTTGTGCAATTGAAGACCGGACAAACTTGAGGTATGTCAACCGAGGTCTTCTCGCGTTGGCCAATGAATGAGGCAGCCGCTATGAATGAATTGACAGCGTAGTCGACGGGCACAATGTCAGGCACGATGTCCTTCGAACCGTAGGTGATTCGTAAAACGCCACTCGCTCCGGCCACAAAAACCCCAATGGGACCATTCAGAGAGTCCACCCAGCCAGGGTAAGGCTCTTTCGTTGCTGGACCCACTGTCCCAAGAATCGATTATGCATTAAATACAATTTCTATTGAAATAATAACCGAAATACAAACCGATTGAAGGTCGAACAATACAAATCGGCAGCGCAAATCGAGCATCGTAAACAACGCGTTCGGCCAAATTCTTCGAGTAGACATAGGTATTTGGATAAACAGTAGGTATCATTTCTCGTTCAATCAACTGGACTAATGTGCGATCATCATTTTCGCAGGCGTCAATGACCGTATGCCAATCGAAATGCGTTGCTGGCATTGACTCTTTATCGTAAACGATTTCATGCACGAATTCATGGTTTGAATTCGAATAGGCGGTGGATACGTGCACAAAGGCATCCAGGCGAGTCATGCGCCGGGCGAGGATGAGGAGATCCCGAGTTCCACGTGTGTTGAGCAGCACAGCTGTGGTCAGACTCTCGTCGAATCTGACGCTGGCCGCGCAATGGAAGACAATATTGACTTCGGCAGCTAGTCGATCCTCATCTTCTTTGCAAATTCCCAGTGTCTGCTCGGTCATATCTCCCACAACAGCCGACAGCTTGTTCAGCAGCGTGGCATCGTCGTGTCGAATATTCTCGAACACCCTGTGTTGTTTCAGCTTCTCGAGTTTCGTTTCATGGTCGGCATCCGATCCGTTTGAACGCAACAGCAAATATATCCGCTCAACACCCGGACAATCCTGAAGCAATTTCACCAGCAGCACTTTCCCCATGAAACCCGTGCCGCCGGTCACTAGCACCGTTTTGTTCGTCATGAACTCACTAATACACTGCATTTTACGAAGATTTATTTTTCACGCTTTGACTTGCAGTTGGGTCGGTTCGAAATGGATGCCACGACGTTGTCGTTCAAACTGACCGCGACATCGCACAAATTGACCGACTCTCGCCTCACGCCCGGCTGTGCTATTCAATAAAACACTTAATATGAATGAACCAGCAAATTTTCTTTTATTGAAATCAGCAAATTTTTGCTTGCAATTTTGGTTTTCGTGCAATTTAATGAGTGGCCGATGTGAGGCAATTGGGCCGTTGAGTGTGCAAATGTTGTCTTCGGTGTTTTTATGAGGTGTTCATGAATTCACTTCAAAATTCCGGGCCAATGGTTGTGATTCACATACATATTGAAATCGGCTTTCAGGCAGTCACGGTGCGTGAGGTGAGATAAAATTGGATGAGCATTATTAGGTACATGCACGACGAGGATATTAACTCCAGAACCAGGGACCAGTCGTAGACGATGAGACCGCAAGCGACGATGGCTCGTCGGGCATACAATTTCTTCGACATTTCCTGCAACTGAGGGATTCTGAGATGAAAATAATTTGTTTCGATTTGAAAACCCATTTTCTGACTTTTGAAAGCAACTGGAAATTCCATGATCGGCAGATGATTCGGTGAATGATAACAGCAGTGATGTTTGCCTGAAAGGATAATCGTATTGAGTTTCCAAACGACTTTTGACGTTTTCATTCTTCCGAAGAGGTTGATTTGCTCATCAGAACCCACTCAAACTGACCTTGGTCATCGTCTTGATGGCCAGAATGATATAACACAACATCAAACCAGTGTAAAGAATGATGTGGTAAATGTTGAGCTGCGAGACCTGATCAGCTTCCTTTGAGTACTCCATGAAGACTCTGCAAAGCCAACACGACATTTTGTTATGAATCTTCTCAGCCGCAAGCCGATCGACTCACCTGTATTTCGCGAATAAGCCGTAAACAACGAAAATGAACGCTGTCAATGTGGCGACGAGAATTTTCAGCGACATGCTTTCATTCATCAAATCCACACAATCGATTAGAGCATCGTGAAGCTCAGACAGTTTGTTGAGATTTTGAATGACCGCCACAGTTGGTGATTCGAGTGTGAATGTTCGTCGTGTGATGATCCTAAAATCGAAGCAAAATATCATTTCTCATATTTTCGCTTGCTTCGCTGTAATTTACATTCTTTCAGCGATTCCGATGCCAGTGCAGTTTTTGAATTTCATTTTGTTGACTTCATTCCAGAGTTTACGTTGCTTTAGCTCAGCTGGCTCGACTTTCGCCGAGAGAAAGACCTTTTTGCGGAAATCGGATCGCCCTGAACCCACTTCTGCAGTAGCATGTTTATCGGGCGGTGAGCTATTCGCGAACATTATGGGTTTCATTGGATGTAAATAGCCGAGCTCCTTAATCAGTGGCGGATCATTGTCCAGCATTTCGCAGTAAGCGGAAAGTGGTTGATCAAACATCAATTGGCTGAGAATAATGTTGATTGAATGGAAACGTCGGTAAAGATAGTAGTTCTCGCAACAGAACAGCAGGTAAACCATGTAGACGTAGGTGTTGGCCAGGTAGAGCGACAGCGATGCAAAGAAACCTTGATGTTCAGGCACGTTGAGGCAACGCAACGTCATCGAGGTGACGCAGAAGAGAGCCGTCGTTATGAAGAAGCCTCCGATGACGAAGAAAAACATGTATCTAGGAATGGTTTTGAGCGACGATTTCGTTAGTAAAATAAAAACGCCTAATTGCCGGCTAAAATGTGCATTGAAATCGAGTGACTCGTTGAAGGCGTTGATTGGTTCTCTTCTGAGCTTGAAAGTCATCTCAATGGCAATCTTAAATCGAAGAGACACGCATTTACCTTCTCAGCAATTTATGGGGAAACTGAATGGTGAATTGGTTGCGCAAGAGAATGTCAATTTGATGAAACTTCTCGATTAAAATCCAATGCTTTCGATCGCTCCTGGCATTCATCAACGTGATGACAGTCACTTTAAGGAGAAAGCGGTAATCAGGTGCGAGGTCACTCAGAAGCCCCGGAACTCACCGAGAATCATGGCAAGATGAGCATGAATAAACATGCCGACATTGAAGATGTCCGATTCGGTAGCGTGCTGGAAGTTGCTCATGTGGAAATTCTTGGAGTAGAGCAAGATGTACACGGCCAGTGGTAGTGCGATGCGAATGGTCTTGACAAGAATTGATCGGAAGGAAGATTTCTGCCGAAACGAAAATGGAATTCGAACAAATTGATTGAACACAACGGTGCAGAAGTTGTTGTTTTAACTTCAAAAGTGGTGCAGCGAAGTGAGAACTCGAATTGAGGGGTTTTAACTTTCCGTCCGTGGAATCGATTTCAAATTTTCATTTTGTTCTGAAACGACCTGCGGATAGTCGTTTAGCTTAAGAAAATCAAAAATTTGCAACAACACAAAAGAGCTTGGTCAAAAAAGGTTCATTTTTGATTTGAATAAAAATCAATGGGTGCTTTGTTTGTACCACTTTTTTCGAATTATTTTCGAATAAAACCACTGTGGCACAAGCAACACGACACGATTTGTCAAAAAAAAAAAAAAAATAGGAAACAAATAGAAAACAATGCGACTGTGGTCAAAAGTATTAGAGAAGTAATCCAAAACAGATTTTTCGGCTATTTATTCTATTTTTTTCGTATACTTTTCGAATTGTTTGCTATTTGTTTTGACACTACCGATTTGAAACGAATTGTTTTCGAATGAAAATAAATCGGTCTAAAATCAAAATGAATTTTATGTCCATTATTTTTAAATACGATTTTGTGAAAAAAAAATCGAATAGAATTCAGAAAAGTGGCACAAATAAAGCACCTATTAACTAAAGGATTAAAATAACAAAATAAAATATTAAAATAGTTCGTTCAGCTTAGCTGCTTTTTCTCCCTTCGACGGTTCGAAGTTTCGCATTTTCGTGTGCCTACTGCATCAGTTTCGAGATATAAGAAGACGGGTTAATGAAAATGGACAACCATCAAAAAGTTGAACGTCTGCCGGATGTGCTATAAATAACCCGAAAAGAATACAAATATCGCTATCGCTAGCTCGCCCTGGAGTGTCTGAGACGTAGGTCGATGAGACGATAAACGATCTGCTGAAGTCGAATGATTCCGAAACATTTGTAGAATTAAAGATAAGCACAACTGCTTGCACGTTGAGGGGGCTCTGCGTCCGGAAACGCATGAAGCTTGAGCGAATACCTCGAAATTCAAGTAGTGAGGGGAAGAAGAGAGGGAGAGAGGGGGAGAGAGGGGGGGAGAGGGAGAGAGAGGGAGAGAGAGGGAGAGGGAGGGAGAGAGAGGGGGAGAG
>JANSTV010079271.1:0-38811 GCA_027564135.1 Lestremia cinerea | reverse complement strand
GAGAGAGAGAGAGAGGGAGAGAGAGAGAGAGAGAGAGAGAGAGAGAGAGAGAGAGAGAGAGAGAGAGAAACACTGAAGACATGAGAATAACTTTTCTTGGATTGATTTTCAGGAAACTCTTCTCCGTCTGCGTCGTCAAGGCAAATGAGGGAGAGGTCATGGTTGTGAGAAAAGGGTTAAAGATTTCCAAAGGCAATACGGTCCCTTCATGAAATGATGAATCAGCAATGACAACCCAAAAAGAATCAAAACTCTCATTCCGAATTCAAAATCGGCTCAATATCACGTGGGAATCGAAGTGTTTCGTTGGCGACGGTCATACATCGACATATCGCCCCAGCTCTGGCATTTTAGGTTGTAGCCGTTCAGTCTCGAGACTTCTTAGAGTTCCATCCAATTCAGCAGATATCGATGTCAAAGCCTCGACCTCACACCTTCCCAAACGACCATCGCAACTATCCAAATGACTAAAATGATGAGGTGGAAAATGAAAAAGAAAAGAACCGACGAAAAACTAACTAGAAGTGGATGGTAATAATGATAATACTAATAACAATAATCAGATGGAAAAAGTACAATAATATTTTGTAAACGATAAAATTATTGAAACCAAAAAAAGTGAAAAAAAAAATTAAACTTTCAAACCAAAGAGAGATAGTTATGAAAATAATACGAAAAGCCAATATCCAGTTGATGTGCAATTGTTGAGCGATGGGTATTTACAGACTTGCCGTTTCTCGATGTGTGAATAACGAATGAATCCCAAGTCAAAACCAAAAAAACTCTTGAAAAGCTGAATTCCACCAAAAATGGCACACGCCCACTTGAACTCAAACTTTGCTTGGCTCTTGATATCGTTTCATCATGTTCAAAAATGCCACATTAAAATGTAACTCTACCGCAAAGTGCAAGAATATCCTCGCAGATTGTGCGTATTTCTATTCGTCGAAAGATGATCCAAAAAGACAAAATATGAAGAAGAAAATGTTGCAACCATTTCACTCTTCCATCAAGTCACCACGCATCAACTGGTCCAATCTATAGCGCTCTTTATTCCAGCTGTATTTCCACAAGCCACTTAGCTTATTCTTTTTATTATTTCGAGCAGCTTTCTTCTTGTGAAACGAGTTGACCGTTTCGACGATACTCTTCGTCTGAATCTTCAAACAGTCATCTAAATCATAGCCTGACCCATGTGTTGGACACCAGCCAAAGAAAATATGTAATCGTAAATAATATCGAGCCAGACTAAATATTTTGCTGTTGTTGGATCTGTGCGTTTTTTTCTCCAAACTTATTTCATTGGCCTTGATTTATCTTCGGTTTGCTGCGCTCACATTCCACATTGACATTGATTGCTTTCGATGGAACATCCGGTACGCCGGACATCCGAATTCAACCAATGATTTGTTGGAATGAGAACAGTCATTACATTACATTTGAATGCATATCAATCAATATAGATAGTTAAACATTGATTTTTATTAAGCAATATTTTTCATTAAATTTATTATTCAGATTGTTCAAGAGAAACGCTTGCAGATTGCTTAGACATTAGGAGTCCCACAAACAGTGAGTGAGGGGGAGAGGAAGAGGGAGGGAAAAAGGAGGGGCAAAGAAGAGGAAAAAGAGAATGGAGGAGATGGAGATGAGAAAGAGAAAGAAAAGAGAGACAGAGACAAAGAGAGATGAACGATAAAAATGAGAAAGAAGTCAGAGGCAAAGCGAGAAAACATATTAGTAGTCGACTCAATGGTCAAACAGACGTCCTCAGATGGGAGTTGCTTGAAAGCTTAAACCAAAATGACTATAGAGACGACAAAACAATGAGGAGACAAATAAGATTGAAAGCAATCGAATATAATTTCATGTAAAACGAAAAAAAAATTGAGCCATTTCGTATACGTTGAAAACTTTTCGGCTCGTAAGCATGTTCATACCATTTTTCAAATATTTAATCATGGAATTGTTAGAATTATAACTGCAAAAAGCTAGTGACCGAAAGGAATATGTAGGTTGAGTTCAATAATAACGCAGAAACATATATCAGTTTCTTTCCAAAACAAATGAAGGCAAAGGAAGCAAAGGAGAAGAGGGAGGAAAATGTCGGCAAAACGGCGATGGAATTAACATTGAGTTTGTAATTTGTGTGTCTGTGAAATAAATGAGAGAAAACGAAAAAGAAAATTAAAAAGAAACCAATCAGAGCTAACGGGAATGCTTTGCACGCCTGGCTATTTCGAGTATTTAAATAAGAAACTCATATCATTTTTTTTTTCTCAAAATCAAAAACAAAAAACAAGTTCCGTTTCGTGTCCGGACTCAGTTTAGTGGTTAAGTTGCTCTTCTACTTAGTTTCGCAAGTAAAAACCAAAAAATTTCTCTGAATGTTGTCGTCTGTTTGTTTCCACTCAACACTCATTTCAATGACATGTGATTTCATTGTAGTCATTATTACGATAGTCTTCCATGCAATCTAGTCAATAAGCTCAGCAAATTTGAATTGCAATCGCTTTAACTTGATTTGGCCACATGAGTGAGAGTTGAACATGACGTCGTGCGGGTTCAGTTGTTGACACGCGACACACAAATCGCATCGTCACCACAACTCACACAAACCGTTTGGAAGCCGGGCGAAAATGAAACGTAAAACAGAAAAAAAGAAAAGAAAAGGAAAATGGAAAATGTTTCGACCATCCCTCCGATTTCGACATTCAGATTTGCTGGGTGTGGGTTATACATATTTCATTTGGTTTATTGTTAGAATTTAAACGAAAAAAATATTTATTGAGGAAAATTGAAAAGCGTAATACTAGGTGTGCCGGTTAATAACTGCGGATTTTTTCAATAGATGGCATTTCACTAATTCTCCACCAAAATCTCCAATTTTTTTTTTATTTTTTTTTGTTTTGGTAATAAGCTTTCAAACGGTGTATGACATGCCAGGATCTGTTTGTTTGTTGTTTTGAAATTGACTTGTGAACATGACCGAATACGTGCCAGAAAAAGAGCATTTGCGCCATGCAATGTTGCATTATTTTATTTTGAAGAAATCGGCTGCGGAAACCATTCGTATCCTCAAGACAGCTTATGGTGATCATGCTCCATCGGAAAGAACGTGCAACGATTGGTTTAAACGGTTCAAAAGTGGTGATTTCGACTTGAAAGACAGAAACCGTCCCGGACAGCCGAAAAAGTTTGAGGATGATGAATTGGAGGAATTGCTGGCAGAAGATCCACGGCAATCGCAAGGAATGCTTGCAGGGAGACTCGGAGTAGGTCGCCAAACAGTTGGTGACCGGCTAAAAGCACTGGGAAAGATTTGCAAGGAAGGAAGATGGACACCACACAATTTGACAAAACCAAAAATAACAAGAACAAAAAACAAAAAAATGAGAAAAAGTAAGAAAAATCATTAAGTTTAGACACAGTCTGCGTGTGGGATGTGTAAAAGTTTATTAAACGAAAACAAACATCATGAGTTTTTTTTTAATTGCATTATATCGATCCAGATTGTGTATTTCATATCAATTTAATTCAATTTCATTGTTTGCATTCTTGTTTTTTCTCCGTCATTTTTCAATATTTCTTCTACGAGAATCATAGTTACCATTGAATTATTTTCTGAGAATCATTAAAGTTTATCATTAATGTTATTGAAACAGTGTTTTTCTTGAATCGTTATTTGTGAGATGAACAACGGTTAGAGGCCGTTCGCTTCTTCCAATATCGATTTTCCACAGCTGATGAAAGCCAATTACAGCGGAACAGTGGCTCCAATGACTCGCTCTCGGCAAAAGTCAAAAACAATTTTTACGGGCACGAGCAACATGCTTGATTCGGATTCAATGCGGTATCGTCACCCATTCCATTTCCTCCTCCTCCTCACTTCACGTTTCCAAACATGATTCAAACGTGAGGCATTTCCCACAGGTGAACCAGCGAGTCTCTGATCAGCAACAGCAGCAACAACAGCAGCAGCAGCCACAGCAACAACAAGCGCCCGTCGCTGTCGAGAGCCCATCATATCTGCAGATGGTGCGCCGAACTACCAAACGCTGTGGGGAGAGTGGCACATCGCAAGAGGACAACGGCAACAGTGTCTACAAGAAATAAATGCTCCTAATGGAATTTTTGTTGTGTTGTTGTTTTATCCAAAATTTGTTTGCTTCCAGAAAAATTGAATGAGGAATTCATCGCATTTCTGAAAGAGCATGGAGAGTTGCCGGAAGCATATTTTCCGCAAGATGGTGAACTTCCTCTTAGCGCGAAGAAGATCGGATCATCTCATCAAGTCTGTCCTGGCCGACCAATTCCCCTGGATTGAACCCCTGCGACTTTTTCTTGTGGGGCTTAGAGCTGCGTGTACTCGAGGCAACCGATCTCGACCATGAACAATTTTAGCGAAAGTTTTTGAGAGCTTTAAGGAACTTTTGAGAAATGTTGTAGTTGCCGGAGGGTCCTAAGTCGAGGGCATTCTTCTTTGATTGAATTTTCCTCGTAAACATCTATGTTCTTTTTCTTCAAATGACTTTTCCTCTCCGAACTGTGGACAACCCATATGAATTTCCAACAAATATTTTTTAAAAGGCATGGAAACACAGTTTGAATGCGTTTCGACCGCTATTCAATTGCGAGCTTAACGTGCGTTTAATACTATCGCAATAAGATCGAACTGAAAATACGCTCGAAAAGCAATCGAAACGGGTTGAAACTGTGCCTGAACTCCCGAGTCAATTCTGGCAATTTTTTACAGTATTTGCCGATCAACTTGATATGTGTGGAACCTCATGATCGCAAAACAACGGTTTGAAGCCGTGACTGTTAAACAATGACGACGGCAATGACAAGAATTTCCATTAACGAATTGAGGCAAGAGATTCAAAGGCAACGTGTCGATGGGCGAACACATCGACAGGCAGAGGTCACCACGAAGTGGAGGATAATGATCGAAGGAAACATTCCGACTCGTTACTTTGAATGAAGCTCCAAATCACGGCAGACGATCAATGACGAAACTAGTCGAACACAATGACTAAATGAAAGTTGTTTTGAACGGAAGTTAAAATTTGGAAAAAATTTTGAGTCATAGCAAATCATAATATTTCTCAAATTGTTAGAATTTTCGTTTTCCAGACGCATGCCCCCATTCCGTTTGCATTGATTGATTATTCCTGACGGTGTTTCTGCTTCTGGTTTGATTGGACTGATTTGATTGATATGTGAAGTGGAGAAGTTCAGTGGGATTATGTAATTTGTTTTGATCTGATTGTGATGACACACACGATTTTCGAATGACGGTGCACACGACCATCGAATCATCATCAGGCGGTCGAATGGAGGGAACAACAAAAGAAAAGTACCATTGTTTCATTTTTCCTTTTTGTTCATTTTTTTTCATTTTTTTTTTTTTTTTTTGATTTTTAACATAATTCCGTTCCATCCAATCAGCATACATTTTGTTGGTTCATCAAATAAGAAAAATAGAAAAATGTAGGAAATTTTCCATTAGTCATTCGTGTGAATAATAAGAACTTATGAATCCGAAGAATGATTTGATCAAAATACTATACAATTCCCCGGGTGGAATAGCATGCTGCTGGATTGCTATCTGACACATCAAGAATCGTGTCATCGTCTGTGCTCATCTCTTCCTTTATGCTTGTGATGTTGTCCGTTGCTTTTGATAAATTCTGATTAGTCCGATCGGTTTCATATTCAACGAAATCATCAAATAAACTTGGCCATGCTTCGGTGTCATCGTATTTGGTAATATCACAAGTTTCTGCAAAATTCAAGAACATATTCCACGTGTCCTTCGGTATGCCCCTAATGTTGGTGTGCCCTTCCAAATAGTTGAGCCATCGTTCGAGTATGTCCGGTGTGTGAATGGTGAACACCAGTCGCCATAGAATGATGGCCATGTCCAGTAATACGATACGATTATCCGGTTCAAGACCAAAACGAAATGTAAATCGATACAAATGCTTGAATTGTTCGGAATCTGTTTTCAAATTTTCGATTGCTTGTTCGATGCGATTGCGAATCTCTTCAATGCTATCTGCTTTCAGCTCTTGCAAACCTTGAATGAATTCTGATCGCGTGAAACGACACATTTGCGAAGCATCCAAGCGCCATGCCAAAACCAATATCCCGAAATCGTCCGGTTTGTAGCCAAGATCGTTGCACAAGCGCTCGATGCCTTCCGACAGTATGGCATCCTCGTGCTCGTCTCGATACTTTTCGAATAGTGCATTCAGCGTGTTGTCCGATACCTGTTGACTCTCTTTCACTGTTTACACAACAAAAATTAAAGTCAGTCAATTGGCCGCAAGTCACCCACCGTTTCACGGCCTCAGTACTCACCTGTCGATGTGACAACGTCGCCAATGGCATTGCTATTCCCACTCAGAATGACCACCGATTTCTTTAATGTGCCCGAATTTAATATCGTTTCGTTGGCAAATATGTCTGTGGCCACCGTAAGCGTCGTCAAATGAGCTGGACTTTGTGACAAAAGCTCATCCGATTCTGTTGATTCAAAAGCCAATCAATCAATCAATTTCAATTTCAAGCATCTTAATTGAGACCCCCCCCCCCCCTTCCCTCTCCCCACTCTTTCCTCTTCTCTCCCCCTAATTTCTACTAACCATCACGTTCATACGTGTCTCGTTCGACGGGTATCCTTGTGTCAGCCTCTGCCACCCCATCCTCATCTCGATTCCGTTCGCACTGATTCTTGGTCTTTGCCGAATGAAAGCATGACAAACAACTGCCCATCTCGTTTTGAGAGTCCCGAATGGATCACGATTAAATGGTTACGGCAACTAGCGAATCGAGTGAATCCTTTCCGCAAACTGGTTTGTCGTCAGTCGACTGTGAGATCGAACGAATAAATTCCGATCAGAATGACATTTTCCGTTTCATTCAATTTCGTCCTTCCTTTTTCTCTTCTTTTTATTTTTGCGGAAAACGTCCAGAGGCTTTGAATGAAAACACAATCGATGTTTCATTCGATTAGATACATTTGCTTGGTTAGCTTCGTCGTTGGTATCCTGTTTTGGTGCATCCAGAACATTTATGATTCCCTCGTTCTCGATGTTTACTGTCAATTGATGATTCTTGGCACTTGATTTAATTACTCTCGGCGATTCGATTCAAGTGTCATGTTGCATGGCATAGTTCCTGGGGCTGATGAATTCACTGCAAAATCAGAATGAGAATGAATGAACTTGAACGGTGGACCATTTAGAATGTGATCAGATGCGCGGTGGCTAGCGTGCTGGAAAAGGTCAAGTCGAAAGCCCGAGTAGCATTCCTCGATTGCAACATGACAATGCATTCGCTTGATCACTATATTTCCAATCAATACAGCTTGCTCAAGTCTATTCCTAGAATCGATGTGTTGAGAAAATTCAATTCGTTCGATTGAAATGGCTCGGTGAACGTCACTAATGCGATTCCAGGCCTCAGAATCTAATGCACACATCGAATTGGTTGCAACGCGAGCGAAACATCGAAGTCCAATTCACGGCACAAACAAATAATGAATTCTGTCTGAGTCGATGGTGTTTATGTTAAGCATCTGTGCGGATTGCATTGTTCCGATTATCTATCCATTTGGACATAACAAACATCAACATGTTTCAGCATGAATTTGCACCGTTTCGCACGAACCACCAAACACTTTTCACTGGAAATTGCCACTATTTCATTCACACATCATTCACTTACCTCAAACTCTGAGCACCTTACATTTGATAAATAAAATAAAAAACAAAATTTTTTGTTTTCATAATTGCACCAGTCTTACGGAAAAATGTATTCGATGCGATACAAGGCAACAACATGACCAATCTGAAATGTTGCTTCGTTTGTCTGTTGCTGCTCTGATGTGAAATCGTGAAACGTCAAAAGAGTCGTTGATAGGTTTGTTTGTGTGACCGATGAGTGGAGCCACTTGTGTATAGATCATACGCGGGCAAGGGTCGAGACCAAAAGAATTCCGGGGGGTCAGAACATTTTGATGTTCTTCAGCTATGGCTGAAGAGCAAAAAAAATTAAAATGATCTTCCAGGTGTTGGATACGCTTCGGAATGGGTAAAAGCAGAAGAGATGAGCACCGACGATACTCTCAAACTCGAAAAAACCCAAACGAGACTTACATGAAGTTTGTATGAAATTTGCATGTGAACGAATGCTGTGACAACTAGTAAATACCCATCAGAAACAGGTCCTAGGAAGCTAAAACTTTGGCTACAACCATATTTTGATATTTATAATGAGAAAATGTCAAGGCGGTGTTCGAGGAATTGAAAAAAAATTTAGTTTGTATGGAGGTCGCATTATTTTTTCCGCGAAAATCGATCTGAAATTTTCGAAAATCGAAGAAAAATCCTACCCCATGCAAAGGACCCACCCTGTATATGAGGGGGTAAATGCGGGGGCAGCCGAAATGTCAGCCCTACGGGGCCACAGAACTCCGAAAAAACCCCCTTGAGGGTTCTCGGGGTCCCGGGGAGCTGAAATTTCGTTGATCTAGTTGTCACATGCACAATTCATACAAGCTCGTTCAAATCAAATATGTTTTCAATATTTTGAATAAAATAATCAACTATTTTGATTTCGATTGATAATTAATACAATAGAAAAGAAACCAAAATATTTCTCAGGGGGGTCAAATCACCCCTGCCCCACCATCCTGCCCATGTATGGTAAAGATGATTGTTTATCTTACGCTCTCGCTTTGAGTGTTCTATTTCGATGCAAGCAAAGAGGAAGATTGAGATTTGATGAGAACAAAAAAATGTCATTTATTAAAATATCGATAAGTTTGTGGAATGTGGAAGAGAGGGAGGAGGGATGGGATGGGATGGGTAAAGTCGAATAATCCGAACATGGAAAAACTCATTAGAAATTATGAACTTTCTGGTAGGTACGATTCAAAGTCGTAGACAATTAATTTCGGTGATATAAATCCACTTTGAGCATCGCCCTTGTAAAACAAACCGATGCCAGAGAGGGCAACTGGGACGTAGGGTTCCAATTTGACCGCGTCGATGAATGGCACAGTGGATTGCGCGCCATCTGACCAAAAGTCTGTCGGCTGGAATTCGATGTAGGAGTTTGGAGTGTGATTCGGTAACAAGATCTTTGGTTCGACCGTTGGATCGGTGGGCTTCTGAAGAGTGATTGGTGTTTTGCCGCTGTTCGGATTAGTCACCCACATGCTCTGATCCACGTTTTTCAGCACTCCTGTTTTGAAATCGAATTCTGTTGAGCGAATCTCCAAGGAGAGGTGACCATTGACATTACGGAAACGAACTCCCGTCACTACTTGACCTTTGCATGCGGTCACTATGTCTAGATCTATGGCCCGGTCTGTGTAGGTCAACATATGGTAATCTACGCCCTCTGAAACTCCTGAATCGGACACTCTGAAGGAATTCTCATTCGTTTTCCATGCTTGATAGGTTGCTTCGTGGCTGTGGATGTCTGTTTGACCGAAAGGTAATAGCGTCCTTTCGGCGATCACCAGCTGAATTATGTGCTCCTGTTTGGTTAGCATCACTCCTGTGACGACCCTGTCGGTAAATTCGAGATTTATCATCACTCCTTCTGATTGCCTTCAAGAGCTTAACTCACTTGTTGGCAGCCACATTCGAGACAGCCTCTCGCAAACTAAAGAACTTATCCGACCCAGTTTTCGATGAATCATCACATAAACAGATGCAATTGCTGCATTTAACAAACCATCGTGTCCACGACTTCGATCGAATGGTGGATGAGCATTTGCCAGCTATTCTGCCCATGACCGAACCATCGCTACGTTTTATATTGTTGATTTTGCGTTCAGCTGAATTCTGTGAAATCAATAAGTTCAACAGTTTGTGTGTCAAGATCGGTTTTCATCTCAAAGAACGTACATCCAGGCAGATTTCTAAGTCAGCATCGTCAATTTCCTCGCAATTACGAACAATTCCATTGCAGCGTGGAACCTTCTGGCCATTATCATCGCAAAGAGATCCAGCGACGCAATGGAAGTGTCTAGTGCTTTTGTAGAAGGAGCAGGTTTTCGTGCATGTTCCTTCTTCGTTTAGATTGGCTTCGTTGTCCACGAAGCCCTGAAGAAAGTTTGTGATTTGCTGATAGTTTTGTTTGTCTGCGAAATGAGAATTGGTTTCATGGAATGGACGCTCTCTTGTGGGCCTATCGACCGGCCAATCAAACATACCCTGATATTTGCTGGAGTCACAGACCCAAACCTCCTTGCTGGAACCATGCAGATAACGTCGAGCTGTTTCACGGATAAGAGACGTCCATTCCAGGAATGACGTTTTCAACTCGGTCGATTGACTTCGGATATTCTCTGTGATTGAAGAAGATTGTGGAAATTACTTTGGTTGTGCGGCCAAAACCAGTTGCGCGACGGCTGCTTACTGTCTTCGTAGTAGTACAGGATCATGTAGGACATTTGAGCGGTGATGTAGCTCTTCAAAAAGGCCGCTTGAATCTCATTGTAGTGATCGTAGACGACGTAATGGGCTGATTGGATGGTGTCCGATGACTGATGGCAGACTTTCAAGTGCTAATTTCAGCAAAGTAAAATAAAGGAACAAAAACAACCAATTTGACTGCGTTCAACGCAAATCGCTGATGGAATGCACACATACGTTTATAAATTTCTCCCAGAATTCTGCTTTGCTAGTCTCATTGTAGATGACGCGAGCCTGTTGGATGACATTCAAAGCATTGTGCGCGTATTCGGTGACGGTCCGACGATCCAACTCTTTGCCTGTCAAGTGAGCATATCCTTGTTCGGCGGATGCGTTTATTTGTCGAGCAGCTTCAATCAAGCCATTCGACGGTAAAAATAAATTTGAGAAAACTCCGCTTTCCGTTTCGTAGAGGCTTTTGTTTAGGAAGCGCTCGTGAGCGTTGTACACTTGAAGCAGAGCATTGTCACCGCGATTTTCAAGCAGCATCCAGAAACGCTGTTCAACCTTCAAATAGTCGGCCATGATCAATTCGACCAAAGATTGATCCGGCGCTTCGTCTGTGGTTGCATCGCCCCGGCCGAGGGACACGAATGTCAACAGCAACAAGCCAAAATGGATGATCTGCATCTTAATGCTCGTCCAACGCACGAATCCGGTGACTTTTATTCAAGCAGCATTTAACGTTCTACCGACAAAAAAAATGGCAGAAATGCCTTGCAATTTAATTGAAACGAGCGAACCAACGTCAATAAACGGTTCACGGAATTTTTCTTCGTCATTCGAAATGGCTCACAGCACGTTTTGATAAACTGAAGACCTCATTCTGATTTCGTGTTTGTATTCGACAACAACAACCAACTGAAAATCGAAATGATTTTGTTTTTGTGGCTCTTCTTCTCGCAAATGAAAGGTCAATTTGCGATAATTAATACATGCAAACGAATAATTCATCGGTGATTTCTGAACGACCGAACATGACGACGTACAATCAATTTGACATGTAGCTGAACGAATAAGCACAATGACGCTGGATGTAGTGGTGTTTGCTAACAATGTTGCAGCATTGAGTCAAACGGATTCACTCATTAGACTGGAGGATCCGTTCCTTGTTGTGGTTCAGCTAAAGTATCGACACTCACTCCGCTTAGGATTCGATCTATCATTCCAAACTTCCCAGCAGCGCCTTTTCCAACAGGGAAATGGCTTATAATATGCCGAATCAAACTCTGTACCTCTCTGTAGTTCGTTCAAGCTAATTGGGAGTACTCGATGATCCTACAGGTTCGAGAAGAGTGGCATGGACTCCTTTCGGGACGCAGGGGTATCAACTGAGACAGGTCTTGAACTAAAACCAACACGACCGATTCATTTCGGCTTTTCAATCCATCAAGAGACAGGACTCGTAATCCTCCAGAGTCATGAGCCTCATTTTGCTCAAGAATAATCCAATCTCAATCACAGCACACTTACTCTTTCTCACCGTGGCCTACTCAATTTTTCAAGAAGTGAGCTACAAAAAGCACTGTAAGCGCTTTCGCAATCATCACTCAGAAGCTACATTTTCAAGAAATTGCGTATATTATCGCCATTCAGGCAATATTCATGCTCTTTGACTGTCATCAAATTGAAACTACTAACTAGGTTTCGATTGCGGTTTCTATTCAGCATAAGGAGGAAGAGGGGTTTGACTCGAGATGGGCTGACCAGAAGGTGGTGGGTTTTTCAAAGACAAAGGAGCTTCAACAAATTATCCTTATTCCCACCGAATGAAATTCAACCGAGACAATGAATCATCATCATCACCACGATGTTGATCTCGGTCTGTTGACGAGCTGCCTTCCATCATCGACTTGGACATCATCCATCATCTGTGGGCAGACTTTCATACTTGCTTTCCGGCAATTTCTCATCTGTAATGCAATACATCATGGCTCAGTGGCATCCAAAGCGCACATGGTCTCAGAATATTCATTACTCAGACTGATGTTGGGCGTCAAAACCATGCACATAGAACACTTAATCACACCTGCACACTGGAGCACAAACACCACTAGCAATGAGAACGACAGAATCATCATCGGTTTATAAAGTTTTTATTTTATAAACGAAGAAATACATTTTCTCCATTTTCTTAAAACCAAATCGATGGTTGGATTGATGGTATCGTTTTGAGTTGGGCAGCAAAATTTAGAAACGCAATTTTGTGAAGAACCATTTGTTTTTGCCTGCCTTGTACTTCTCTTCGAATTTAGTTCTTGTTTGGAAGCGATGTGTCTTGCGCTTAACTGGATCCTTCAAATCCTTAACATTCACTTTGTCGAATGCGATGTCAGACACGCTGTATCTGGTTGGCATGACGTGATTGTAGTTGAGTGTCTACAAATGAACGAGAGAAAACATTGTGAATTAGTGAAATTTTGTCGATGAACTACACGTGGTGTCGGTTCGAGTGTGCAAGAAAACACGATATTGTCTACGGGCTAATCGTGCGGTGTGCCTTGGGTCAGTCATTCAGATTGTTTCTTTCCAACCCAGCACCTCACTACTGCCTTTCGCAACATATCTGAAAGTCTTCATAAACTCGGTGCCACAACCACAGCAACACCAACATACCTTGAGGAATGGCTTTATCTTGGACTTCTTCTTCAGCTTGCCCTTGCCCAACTTCTTTGTTACTTTGCGTGGGTAACGATCGATACCAGCGACAAGAGCATGACCGAATTGTTTATCGGATGTTCCGTCGTCGAAGGTTTTAACGACAACAGCCTTACGGCCGGCGTAACGTCCGCAGAGGACGATTACGACTTTGCCACTTTTCATAATCTTACGCATGTTTCTGTGAATAGAATAGAGAGATGTTCGTTAGTTGACTTGCAAATGGCTTCAAAGTTTGGCAATTTGAATTGACAGCACATAAAGTGGGCTCAATTCAAAGAGTGTTGGCAGATTGGGCAAATTGGGCAAATTGGGCAAATTGATTTATTGGCAGCAAAAGTAAGAAGTTTTCATGTTTCCAAACACATCACATCACAAATTATCGACTGACGGATAAATATTACGTGTTTTTAGTGAGGTTAAGTTGCAACAGTGCCAATTCCAAAGTGATTTTTAATGAAAACGTGAAGTGAATTTATTTTTATTCAATTTTCACTGGCGGACTGCTAGTTCGACCGAATGGTCAATGCAAAACGAAAACTGTTTTGTCGAATCTTTGAGCACACAACAAATACGAGACGACATTCAAGAAACCGCAATTTGACTTGTGCACCTATCGACAGTGACCGATTTGTTGTCAAATTTTCGGGAAATTTCCAATAAATCGAAAGAAAATATTCACGCACAACGCAAATATTGATTGCAATAGAACGATTCGCACAAATTGAAACAATTTCCCGCTGGATTTGTTGCCGATGAATCAAAATGATTTTGCCGTTTTTCCACAATTCACAAAATTACAACTTACAGGTCTTAATGGTGGACCGGAAAAGAGAGAAACTTTGTTTTGAGAGTGGCGTGAGGCGATTCAGTCAATCGTTAAACAATATTGACATTTGAACAATGGTCGAATCCAAGATGGCTGCCGTCGATGAAGTTTCGGTTTGGTCGAAAGATGGCGTTTTTTAACGGAATTTTTGCCAAGAGGAAGTTTTTTGGGATCAGAAGATGCCTTTCCTTCCGTCTCTCCATAAATCGACAAGACGCGCTTATCGGTCTATCGCCCACAACTCTGGCGAATGTGCCACAAGTTAAGTATTTAACCAATTTTTTAATGGGCGCTCGCAGTACCAGAAATGAATCGGTTTCCTCTTCAATCAATGATTGAATTCCGATGGTTTTTTTTTTCAAATTACAGAATCAATCAGTTCGAAAAAGGCATTCATAAAGAATTCGTAACAGAAATTCACTTTAAATTAAAAGCGTTTTGAATTTGTGAAAGATAATTGAAGCATGCTGTATTTGGTCAAAGACAATGACTGTCATACGTGACGAAGTACAAAATATATGAAAAAAAAAATTAATTAAATGAGTTAATTGGACATTTTGATTTTGTTGGTTCCAGTCCATTCCTCCTTCAGGTTAACTTGGCAACCGAGATCCCGCAAGGCCGCTTTGACGTCTTGCTCGATGTCCGGAAAGTCTTTCAGAGCTTTTTGCAGCACTTCCTCAATGCCATGCTGCACGAATTGAGTGCATTGTTCGCGTGATCGTGACACCATATTTCGAATGGCCCAAGCACCATTGCGCTGTACAATTTTGCTCTTGGAATGCTCTTGCATGGTTTCGATGATCGCCAGGGGTGCGCCCGTTTCGAAAAAAGCCGAACTATTTTCCATTGATCGTAATGTCAACGTTGACACGCATAACAAACCAACTTTAGCCAAGGCCTCGCTATCTTGATGACAGCTCAGCGCTCTTACAATCAGTGGAGCAGCACCGGCTTTGACGATGTTCGCTTTCACTGCATCGTTGCCGGCCAGTGCTCGCAGCAGTTTCAATGCTTCTTTGTTCAATCGCAACGAATCACCGTGCTCATTCATCGCGTTCAAAATACATTTCAGGCCACCGGCTTCCTCGACTACCAAGCAGAGTTCATGACGAACCGTCAGCGAGGCAATTGTGAGAATCAAATCGGACAGGAGATTTGTATCCGAGCTGCGAGTTGTCATCATTTCGGTCAGTTCGATCAAAGCCTCACTGGCAATAGCACGAGCGTGATCATGAGCCTTGCTGAATTCCACACGAATGTCATCATCCAAAATCAAATAGCGGAACACAGAAAGCACTTCTCGAACCACCTGCAAGCATCAAACTGTCAATTTGAACGATCGCAGAACAATTGCCGGCATCTCACCTCATCATTTTTGTTCTTCAGCAATGGCAGCAAGTGCGCCAATACTCCGGCGTTCATGATATTCTGCCGATTGATTTCGTGCATAATCAAAGAGTGTTTCAGTACACGCAACGCCTCACAAATAACAGTAGGGTCAGTCGGGCTCCCGTCCAAAATCTCAATGACAATTTTCAATGAACGATCATCGAAAACGTCTGGATTTTTGTTGACAATTTCAGTCCAAGCTCGAATTGCTTTCAGCAAATTCTTCAAGGGAAATGCGCTTATAAGACTCCATTCATCAAACCGAAACCGAGAATCACTCACCGGGGAGTTGACATCCTTTTTCAGGATATTTTCCACAAGCTCATGTAGCGAATCTAAGGCGCCATCTTTCGCAGCCATCTGATTGGAGAAATGGAAGAATATTCAAAGCGAAATATCCCGAAAGAATTCAGCTTACCACACGATGCGGAACGGACTTGGCACACTCCGCCGTAAGAACGTCCAGTAGCTCTGGGAGTGCGGCATCATCAATGACACCTGCCAGCTTCTTCAGATTTTCAACGCTTTCATGCAATTTGGGCCGACCGGTTTGTTCGTTAATCGCCAAATCCTTGATGATATTTGCCAGGTTGACACCTTGTGCTTCGAATTGTTCGATGGTCTCTTTCTTGGCTTCGTCTGGACTCATCGCAAAATCGACAATATTCTCTTTGACGACATCGTCGAAGGTTTCCTGCGAGATGACTTTGGCCATTTTTCGATTGCTTCGTTGACTCACCTACAACTGATTCAAGAGTGTGAGAGACTTTTTTGTTTTCTGTCGCGAGAGTCGAGATTTTCATTAAATAAAATATTCACGATGATTGAATCCGAACATTTTCACAGATACGGAACTCACCTCGGAGTTTGCCAGAGGAAGTCAAGAGATAATTAGCGAAAATTTTCAAAATTTCAAAACATTTGCGAATCAAGAGAAAGTTTTGAATTCTGAACAGTTTTACTTCTGAAGTTTTTTTTTTGCTGCAATTGTCAAAGATGAGTCGTTTCGATTGAATGTCAGCGGTTGGTTTGCAGGGTTGTCCAATTCTATGATAGTAATTTTGAACTGAGTGATTCGAATTGTATCGCTTGCTTTGCCAATGGCAAAGGCAAAGACAAAAAAAGCGAAAACTATTCAAAACTGATTTTCGAAGAAGATTCTTCAGGAAACAAGTGGAAATTTGAAAAATTCGATTCCGTCAAACGAAAGAAAAAAAAATCGAATCCCTTTCTATTTTTGCAAGTGAGACGTATCCATTTCGACCATTGAACGCTTCCACTCGTATCGCGAAAATGTAACTTTAATCACCTCAGACGTGTGAGCCAGCGATGCCACACTTAACTTCAGTTGTGAAAAGCGCTTGAACATTCTTTCTCTCGCGAAAAATAATCATTTGCACATTTCATTGTTGAATAAAAGTACTTTGTGAGTGGAAACAACACAGACATTTGTATTTGTTGCAAGTGGACATCGGGAGATTAGTCGAATATGGAAGACGATTGGGGTAATTATTGAGTAAAATATTTTTGTGTCTTTAAGATATCACATTCACATTCCATCACTATCACGATATGGCATTGGATTTGGCAGTAACTAATAAATTGGCATATTTTTGACCTTTAGAAAAACTTGCTGAGGGACCAGCGGTCATCGCGAAGCCAGCAAAACCATTGAACGCAAACAAATGGGACGGTGAAGACGAGGAGGATGATATCAAAGTAAGTGCTCCCTTGTCTGGCGACTATTGGGGAAATGTGATTCATTTGAACGAATATGTGGAAAAAGTGTCAGAAATGTGAGGTTATGTTTCGCGTAACATATCGTTTTTGTTGACCCAGTTTTATGTTTGGTTGCCGTCAAGTACCAATCTCATCAAGCCAAAAAAAAAACCATTTATTCATTGAAAATCTATTTTGATCGTCATTACAGGACAGTTGGGAAGATGACGAGGAGGACAAAGAAGAGAAAAAAGATGAGGAAAAAGTCGAAGCCAAAATGGTCAAGAAGAAACCAAAAAAATCGTTGAGCGAGAAAATCGCTGAAAAAGAGGTAAAACATTGGATAGCAGACGGACCGCGTAGACAGCCAATTTATTGAAATTTCGAATGTACCTTGCAGTTGCAGCGACAGGAAGAACTTGAAGCAAAGGAACGTGAGCGTCAAGAGAATTTGACGCCCGAAGATGAATTAGCGGAAAAACTACGTTTACAAAAAATTCAAGAAGAAGCTGATCTGAAAGTAGCCATGGACACATTCGGTGTCACCGAACGATCGAGCTCTGGCATCGAGGCCATGAATCCAACGAATAAAGCTGAATTGGGTGAATTCTCGGAAGCAATTAGTAAAAAAATAGGCCAATTCAAGCATTTGGAGCCTTTTCCCGAATTCTTAGAAGAGTTGATACGAACCGTATGCGCAAATTGTAAGTGTTCCAGTCTCATCCCCTCCACGTCAATTCAAATTCATTCTAATCACTTAAATTTCTGTTTCTACAGTAAATTCCATCGAGTTACAAAAAATTAAGAAAACGGTCGATACCTTGTACACAGAGAAACAGAAAATCGAAAAAGAAAAGAATAAAAAGGGCAGCAAGGGAAAAACGAAGGCTAAACTTCGTTTGGAAGAAGACAATGTAAGTGTTTGTGGTGATCGGTTCGGGAGTTTCCAAATTGTTGACATCTACAATGGGTTATCATTTTCAGGCAAATATCAAGGAATATGGCACATATGACTCATATGATTATGATGATTTCATGTAAGATCCACACACACACGAACACACACACACACACACACACACACATACACACACACACACACAGACACACACACACACACACGCAACCAATAGTCTACACTACCAGGAACTGATTCCACTCCAATGTTATTCGATCCGGAATTAAATGCATTGATTTTCAATTTTCAAACATAATTTCTCTCTCGTTCAAAAAAAAAAAAAAAAAACAGAACAAAAGAAACAAAAATTTTAAAAATTCCCACACACAATCATTTTTTAAGCAGCCCAGCCTCGAGTCGATTCCATCGTGTCGGTTCCGATATCCCAAAACACGGATGGGCATCGACACGGTGGGTCTTCGTGCCTTGGGAGAAAAATGTCTACAAACGAGTTTTATGATTTGAATCGCGGCGATGAATGAATCGCAATATCACAATGATATGTCTGCGAATGCTCTCCTCATTCATTTTGTAAAGAAAACAAGGATACAACAAAAAAAAAAAAAGGAAAAAATAATACAATATTTTTGTTATGTTTAAAATATTTTTATTTGTTTTTACGAATTTTTGATGAAATATAAAACATGAGAAAATGATAAACACAACAATGGCAAAAGTATGACAAGCGGAGTTTTCATTTTGGGAAGTTGACCGATGATAGATCCGTTGTTCAATATGGATTGAACTTTCGATCTTTCTTGCGACCTTCCACCCGTTTCCCTTTGGAGGGCAGAGGGACTGGTTTGGCCGCTTGGCCATGCCACAGGGAGACGATGCCACTTTCTCCGGCCGTCACCAAGAGATTGTTCTGAAATTTACAATGAATGGATATCGATCTTCATCCTGTCCAGGCATTGCCATCAACTCACCTTCTCATCAAAGACGCTGCACCGCACGATTTGCTTGTTCTCTTCGAAATTCGTGCTCGGCCGCAACTCACTGCCGCAAACATTCACACTTCGCAGACACTCTCCACGTTGGCTGTTCGAGCCGGCCAATAGGAGCAGCTCCTCGTCAGCCCCACTGTGACAGTTAATGAGATAACAATCGCTGGTGGACTTCCTTTGAATTGCTTCCGTGATAGTTGCCCGGTCGAATGCGTGAATCAGCTCAGACTCTGCAACATCATACAAGTGGAAATCGTTCGTGTGCGTGATGCACGACAAGATATCCTTGTCATTACTACGATGCCAGTCGATGTTTTGCACGCTGCTTTCGGTGTTGAAACAATACTGCAAGGCGTCTTCTTCGCTGCTGTGTTGAATGTCGAAGACGTTGATCAAACCGTCCGTTGAGCCACTGGCAACGATGTTATGATTCTTCGGATGGAATCGGATCTGTGTGATGTCGTCATCGTGACTTTCATTGTAACCGCCTTTGAGGAGGAGGGACTTCTGACGAATGTCGAAGAAAAGTAGATACGCTTCGGAGTGCTGTTGCTCGGTGCCAGCGCACAGGATTGAATCGTCTGAGTTGATGTCGAAAGAGATCAGTGGCCGCTTGTTTTCGGCTGGAATGGAAAGATCCATTTTGAGTGGAAATACTTGGAATACCCAGCGGGGTACAAACCATTGAAAGAAAATCTGTCCGTCAGCTTCGACGGGCATCTCACATCGTAAATGAGGATATCGCCGGTCGTCGCTGTTACGTACAGCACATTCGGATTGTTGTTGGCGAATTTGATGGCACAGATGTCGGTCGCCACGTCAATAGTCGTCGATTCCGTCAAGGAATTCGGACTGGCATCCAAATTGAAGATGTGCAAGGTGCAGTGGGATGAATCGGATGTGGCTGCGGCGATTTTGTCGAAGTTGCTGGAAGGAAAGGTTCTGAGTTTCCGATTGGGCTTCGAATCCGTTAGGCAACGAACCACGAATTACTCAGGTGCAGAATGTAGGTGCGTTGCAGGGCAATTGCCTTCTCGGTGAATAAGCTGTACGGCGATTTGAATAACTTTGCCAATTGGTCATCACTGCAAGCATTTCCATCGAGGATCGCGGTTTCTTCTTCGTCCGAGCTCATTTTGTATGCTTTAAAGACCACGTGAACTGCTCAAATGTCATCAGAACAATGATGCGCACGAGGTTATGTCAACTTTGTGTTTTAAAGACTTTCCATGTTTCTTTCAGCTCGAGCGTGTATTTGTGACAACTCAAATGTCACTTTAGTGTTTTGTTTGTTGAATTTGCCGCCAAATTTGTTTTTTCGCTTCTTTTTCATTCAACTCTGTTATAGAACTTTCATTTCATCAAATTGATGATCGACTGGTGTTACTTGAAAGGGACTCAAAGCAAATAGACGATTCGAATGCCGGTAGAGGATCTCGATGAGGATGCTGGGAGTAAGCTCCAGGCGATGCCAAGCGAACTCTGGGATGAGCAGATTTTCCGGAAGGTTTTACCGAAGTTGCGGAAGGAATGCGCTGAGGCAATTAATGGCAACATGGTCAATGGAATGAAGGCCATTCAAATGGCTCAATTGTTGCAAATCATCGAAAGCAGCTGTCAAGTCTTGCAAGGCGTGACTCACGCCGGAGGGACGAAAATTGATGTTTTCCACGTACAGCGTTTGTTGATGTTCATTCTGGATATTCTGAAGGATATTTACACCATTTTCATGAGCGTCATGTAAGTACCGGCGACGGAAATGGCTGAAATGGATTCTAACGCCTTGGCATTCACAGGACGATCGAACAAGACGACAAGATGACATACCTTTTGCAGAGAACTCAGCATCTGCAGGCTTCTCTGATTACCGCATTGACATCTGGAAGGTTTTCGTTTCATGTGTCGGTGGAGGACGCTCGAGTCTTTCAAGCGAGTAAGTTCTTTCAATCGAAATGATTTTTTGTTCGAGATTGCCTCCAATGAGATTCTCCATTTCAGTTGTGTGCGGTCTTTGCAGTATTGCCGAAGAAATTTGCTTCCTAAACGAAATCAAACCGGTGGCGGAAGTTTGGAAAACAGTGATAAAAATGACAACAGATTTTGCCAGCGATATGATTCAATTGAATGAAGGCCATCCGAATGAAGATTTGCTTGATTGGATTCGATTTCCTGTTGCGTATTTATGCGGCCAAATTCAGGGCATCTCCGATGTGAATGGGGTTTGTGTGGAAAATTCAAACAATTATTCATGGATTTTAGCAACGATCATTCCTTTTTGGGAAACCAGACCGATGCCGAGCGGACATACAAATTAAATGTTTTCTACGCACGAGTCTTGCAGAAGTTGTTGGTAAATTTCCCGAGTGAATCATTTCGTGGCCACATGCATTTCGTTGATGCGTTTATGCGATTGAATCAGCAAGAAGAAAGTAAAAATTGTCATGAAATTCAACTGAGGAAAATCTTGGACGATGTGCTGTCTGACTTCCTGGAAAGCCGTGTATTCATCAGGGTGCGTTTTCACAGTTGCATTTGCCGTGGGCGAGTCACTCAATTCGATCAATTTTTTTAGGAACTCTTCCACTCGAATGAAACAGAAGCAAACTCCTCAGCATCCCAACGGAGGAGACTTCAGTTCTGCCTCTTTTTGATTAAGAAATTGATGATTTCGCCAGCACCAAAATCCAGTCAATACTTTTTCAATCGGAATGACGAGAACAATATCTTGCGCTTTGTCTTAACAAGGAGCATATCGAAAGGTGAATATCATCATAATTCATTCTGAACAACGACGTAAGTGCTATTTTCTGCAGCTGGAGTCGATTTACTGACAGACGAAGCTCTCTACAACGAGTTGGTTGTATCCGCTAGCGCATTGATGCTTAGAGCCTCTAACGATTCACAACAAATGGAGTTTTATGAGAATGTGCTGGTGGAAGCCTTGCTACAGAACGACATCATTGTGGGCTATCTGATTCTAGATATGTGGCAAATGATAGCCAAGATTGCTCCGCCGGAAACGTGCCTTGAATATTTATTATTTTGGTGCTCGGTGAACGAAGAGCTCCCTGTTTGGCCATCACAACCGTCTGGTGTGCTTGTATGGCATCTAATTCGGAGTTTATTCGATTTACTGCCAAAGGAATTCCAATCAAAGGCCACTCAGCATATTTCGGGAATGAAGTTTCGATCGAGAGCGGAATTCCTCTTTACTGAAGGAAGCAATCAGCTCGAATTCAGGCGAGTGATTGAAAATGACATCGAACTCTTGGCGAAGAACCCAACGAGAGATTTGTATTACAAACTGGTGCGCTCCTGGGCCGAATGCAATACTTGCAAAGAAACTCACAAGTTTTTATTTTCAGGCCGAGGAATTGAACATACTAACACAAAATATCGAATTCAGTCCAGGATTGCAGGAAAAGCTTCTTCTCGATTTGCTGGAGTCCGTAGACAAAACAAAATTACCTGAAATCTATGAGATCCTGCTTGCGAGTCTACTCAAAGTGATCATTTTGCAGAAATGCTGGATGGAGCCGACTTATCGGTTCGAAATGGAGACTGTTTCCGAGCCGGCTTTGGTACAATTGGAAGCGATAGATCTGTTGAGCATACTCATCTCCTCCAGAAAAGGTCCCAGCAAACAGACCGTGGTCACGTTCGCCGTCGACTTGCTCCAAACATTCAATAAAGAATCAGATGTGCTGCTAGGACTCCGAAAGCTATTGGTATTGAAACAGATGATAGCGAGCACCAACAGCGACCAAACCACCATAAACGCAGTATCAAAGATATCTCTCGTCGAATCACACACCGAATATCTCTCGAAACTCGTTGATCAGCCATGGCGACACCACTGCAGGACGAACCCCAATGAAAACCATATTTTCCACAAGCTGTTAATCAATTTATCAAATTTTTCACATCGCCTAAAGCGATTCGTTTCAACGCATCAACAAAACATCGATTCAGTCGAATATCAAGCGATGTGCGATTCCATTAATAAAAATTTGAAATATTTGCCGAAATGATGTTTGGGTGGCCACAAATTTAACGATAATGAATTTCATATTCTTTTGAATTCAATGCAGTTTTTCATTTTTTTCGAATATAATTTCGAACATTCCTCAAGAGATATTCTTCCATAAATTTCAGGGAGCGATTTCGTTCGCGTCTTGATCATTCGCCTAACTTGATCGAGTCGCCTTAGAAAATAAATATGCTTTCACTTTTGCTGCTTGTTTGCGATGCCGTCGCTTCGTTTCGAAATTGATTTTTCTAGAAAAGTATTCCATGAAATCTAAAGATGTTTCTTGAGTTTTTTAAAGTTTTAGTTATCATTTACTATATTCTATCGATTGCTCTTGAGGTGGTTTTGATGAGGTCAACTGCGATTGGGCGACAAACGACTCGGAGACTCCCATCGAATACGCGTCATTCACCCGCCGAAGCAGTCTGCAGGTCGCTCCAAGGCCACGTTCCTCGACTTGTTGAGCTATTTTAGCGACCTTAACCTATCAGAAATACTCACGTCTCATCAAAATCTCATTGGCGATTTGAAGCACACATTCTGGATCTGATCATCAAGTCATGAAATGAGTTATTTCGACTTGATCGAGTTTCAATGAAAGAAAAGAAAAAGAAATAAAGCAAAATGTGGAAACTCCATGAACTTTTGTTCATTTTAATTCCAAAAGCTACAGAGAAAACTCAATTGAACGAAGAGAAAAACCATTTTTATTCCATAAATTTTCTCTGCATTTAATGCTCGTCATGAACCAATCAACCATCAACCAAGTATCCGAATGAAATTTTTCGTTAAGACTTCCTCATCCGCATCAATTACATTACCGCCGCCGCCGCTGAATCAAGAGTGTTGATTCATATTCGCCTCAAAACTGACTCAGTGCCAGTGGTGTGGTATTTGTGTGTGCGTGTGTGTGCCTGTGTTTGCATCAGTGCGTGTGTGTGTTTGTGTTTGTGTTTGTGGGTGTGCGTGTGTGTGTTTGTGTTTGTGGGTGTGCGTGTGCGTGTGTGTGTTTGTGTTTGTGGGTGTGCGTGTGTGTGTGTGTGTGTGTGTGTGTGTGTTTAAGTGTATGTTTGAGCGCACGGAGAACATTTCAGAAATATTTATAACGGTAGATAGCCACTCCAGCCACCACAATCAGTATTGATCCTAAATATCCCCAGAGTTTCAACTGCAACAAAATTAATTTGAGAAAGTCAACAGTCATCAATTTTGGAATCACAAGAGAACACACAACGAAACACGGAAATTGATTTTTTATACTTTTGGTTCATCACGATTCGACTGTTTTGTCTTTCCTTTCTCTTCCAATTTCTGTGTGTGACCCAACATCTTTTGATACAAATCTTTTTCGTTTCTTGCTTCACGGCGCTGTTTCATTATGCATTTCGAGAGTAGCTGCAATGAGAGAGTGAGGGAGAGAGAGAGAGAGAGAGAGAGAGAGAGAGAGAGAGTTGGTTAGAATGTCCTTCCAGCTCTGAGTGCTCGGATATTGCGAAAGGAAAGTTTCAGCAAGGAGAATCTTCAGTTACAGTGTTTCATGGGTCTAACCCAAAGTGATATCTGACAATTAGAGATTTCTCAAGCCGCTCAGGGTCGTCCACTAACCTGTTGAATAGCCTTGCTTTCTGGATCCAAAATAGCGCCTTTTTGCAAAACCGGTATGGCCGCCTTAATGTCACCTTTGGCTTCCAATATCTACATGAGTTCCAATAAAATCAATTTCCATTCATCCACCAATGAACTATAGACACCTACCTTTCCTTTCCGGAACAATGCTTTCACATTTTCTGGTTGACACCGGACCACATTATCGACAGATATCAATGCGGCATCGAATGCGGAAATTTTCATTTGAGCTGCAGCTAAATTGTTGTAAACTTTAACGCGAATTTCTAACAGTTCTTGTAATTGATCGTTTGTCATCTGGAAATGGTTCAGATTAGAATGGTCATTATAAGTCGTGAATTTGAATGGAGGCAAACTAAATTGAAATGAACCTCTTCCTCAGCTGGTTTCTCGCCAACGTAGCGGTCTGTATCGTCGAGATATTCTAGAGCTCTTCGATATAACTGGATAGCCAGATTGTATTCATTGCGTTCATACCAGAAGTTTCCTCGTTCTCGTTTACGATTCCTACAAGTCGAGTCTCGAATTAGGAATCAAAGCTGTTGGAAACATCTCCACATGAACACTCACCCAATGATTTGCCTAGTGGAATAAGATTTGTTTTCCAAATCGTCTTCTTCTTTGGATTCGGTCAAATGCAATTGGTAGATTATCTGTAATGGGAAGCCGTGTGTCACAGCTTTCCGATTGCGTGGTCGAGGCTACTTACCTTGGCCCCTGGAGGTATTGATTTGGATGAATCTTGAGGATTCTCCAAACCTACTGTACCGTAACCGAATCGAGGATCCACAACAATCTCAGATATCTCTCCCACTCTCATCAGAGGTAGAGCCATATCCAGGCCTTGTACAATTTCGACGTCACCCACTTGAACCCAGTGATCTGTTTGTTCGTCAACGACTGTGCCATTTTCTAGTGTTCCTGTGAATGATATTTTGCATAAGTCCCCACGTGCGGGTTGAAGGTCTGGATCGCCTTCAGTCAGAATCTGTTCAGGGGAAAGTTGTTTGGAAAATTAGCGAAAAATCGCATCGCGAGAATTTGAATGCATGCGAGCTATACCGTTTTGACGAGTTGACCATTGCCCAGAATGTCGACGATTTTTTCGGTGGCGAATTTAGGTTCGTCATCTTCTGGTGTTTTTTTTTCATCGGAAATGGTCGGGGGATTTTCTTGATCGCTGGCCATCTTCTGTATGTGTTTGTGTGTGTGTTAGTCGAATCTTAAACTAAATACGAAAACGAATCTGTTCGACTGCCTAACGTTGCCCACCGACCGAATGTACCTGGAAGACGATACCAAAAACAGAAAGTTTCACTTTTTACAGGCAAATCCAATGTTTTTTCATCGAAACCGAATCATTACGATGATATTGATTCTTTAATGAAATTTATCGACATATGTCGATGGAATGGCCTAACTAAGCGACTCACCGTTGGAATGCCACCACCTTGGTTGGATCGCTGTAACGTTTGCCCAGTCAGTGTGACACAGAAATTAGTGAAAAAGGAAATTTACTAAGCTCCAATTGGATTCGAATGAATAGCAATTTCCAAGTGAATGACATTCGTGTCTCCAGTTGGTGGATGATAAAGTGGATTGATTCGCTTTTCGGTGGAATGACGTTTCATGAAAGTACAAGCTGTTTTTGGGTTGCGTGCGGAGAATGTTTTTTGTCGAATTGAACGCAGCCATTCGATCCAGATTGGTTCACATATTGGCCGTAGCGCCATCAACCAGCAGGTTGAACACTGAACTGAAATTTTCAGTCAAGTTGCTATCTCTTCGTTGCACGTGGTGTGTTGAGTTGAAGTTTTCCAGTTGCTCCGCAGTAATTTTTCTTAATTAAATTCTCGTCGTATTTTTCGACGTTCAATTCAAAAAATCATCATGAATCCAGACAAATTAAAGAAATTACAAGAACAAGTTCGTATCGGCGGCAAAGGCACACCTCGCCGTAAGAAGAAGATCGTGCACCAGACGACGGCAACTGATGAGAAAAAACTGCAATCATCGCTAAAGAAATTGTCTGTGAACACGATACCCGGCATCGAAGAAGTCAACATAATCAAACACGATGGCAGTGTCATCAATTTCAACAATCCGAAAGCCCAAGCCTCGTTAGCCACCAACACATTTGCCATCACCGGTCACGGTGAAACAAAGCAAATTTCCGAAATGTTGCCAGGCATTTTGACGCAATTGGGCCCTGAAGGCTTGCTACAATTGAAAAAAATCGCCAATGACATTGTCACTAGCAAAAGATTGAGCGAAGACGATGAAGTGCCCGAACTAGTGCAAAATTTCGAAGAGGTTGCTGTTGCGGAGAAGAAGCCAGCCGATGACAAGAAATCTGATTAAAAAGCCGAGCTGACGAATAAGACAAACAAACCACATCTATCCAGCAGCACAACATCAAACGGTAGCAGCCGTTGCAGCCGCAGTGACCAATTAACAACACACAGAGTCAACAACAAAAACGGCGTAAAGAACTTCTTTCAATAAAAAAAAAAAACACAAAATGAAAATGAAAAAAGAAAATCGATTTTTTTTCCGGCAAGAAAAAACTAACAAATTCCAAAACAATTCAGCATTCGAATAATTCCATTACCAACGTAGCTACAAACACAGCAGAGAGACCATCACAGTTTTGATGATGTATGTAATTCCATTGTATTATAATTTGTTTGTAATAAAATTGAAGGAAAAAATGGAAGTTTCAGTTCCAATTGGTTTTCATTTGTTGACAAATTTTGCGAGCGGGCAAGGAAAAACCGTTCGAAACAGATTCAACGATTTTCGGGTCGCCTGGTGATTGCTTTCAATTTGAGACTTGCTTCATATTAACAGATAGCCAGATATTTGCAATTCACCACACTGCGGGCGAGAGAAAAGACGACGCGACATAATGCATGAATCAGTTGTCGATGACCGTCCTCAATAACGCTGGCGTGACAATCATGCCTTGAACATTCAACGATGGCGACTACGATGCCGATGACGGACTATTTTGACGAAGCAAAATACCTAGATGGCGCTGGGTGCTGAGAATGCTTGGTTTCGATCGAAACGGAAAAATGTTTTCTTTCCATTCCCGCGTTCTATGAACTTCTGGCTCCAGAATACTTTGAAAAAGTTCTTTGGGCAAAAAGACCGGTCCTTTCGAAAATGTTCGCAGCGGATGACGTGCATTACATCGCTGTTTTTTTCGATGTTTTTTTTTCATAGAAGCGCGACTTCGATATCGCTCTGATGCGCGGGATCAGTGCGAACACGCGATAAGTCAAGAAATTCGTCTGGCATGTTGCCAGTGCCGAACCAAACAATCAGTGGTTATCCAACTGTGCGCTCTATAGTCAACCACCAGACGTCCCTCCTCCCACTCGCGGATTCTTCCCCGGGACACAAACGGAATCTCAAAAGATGGCGCGCTTGTCAGACCCAGATGTTTTTTCATGCAGATGACGCTATCCGAATCGTGTTTTCGGATGCCGATAGGGACAAAGAATCCATTGAAAGAAGGAAAAAAGACCGGAGTGAAACGGGAAAAAAACCTTCTCAGCGAATCGGCTTCAAAAGCATTACGTGGAAACGTATCATTGTACGAGCTTACTATTCGCCGGATGCTTCAATTGAAATTATCATCAGTCAGCAGCCACAGCGATTCGTATAAATCGGAATTAATTTAATCGAACTGTTGTCATTTGTTGTTTGTGCATTGTCTGTTATTGATCGTTTGCGGTGTCATTTTGTGGATTCGCTAAGAAAATGGGCCGATTCATCTTCCTTTGTTGTTTATTAATTGGTGGCGTCCTCGCTGAAGAGCCGAAGGGACCAAAAGTCACCGAAATGGTAAGCTGTTACCCATGAATATCGCAAATTAACGCGTCACTAAATTTTCCAACCATTTCCCACCGAAATGATGGATTCGTTAATTTTCCCAACGGTATTTACGATTTCCCATTGAAACGAGGGTCGTCAAACAAAATTTCAATCGAGCTCACGGTCATTTGCAACCACACACCACCCGGTATCGCATCGTTGCGCAGGCAAAATGCGAAACCGTTGAGCTCGTCAAGATCAACAAGTACCAAAAAATGATAGAGACAAAAAATAACATTTCTCCACATTGTATTAACTGAACGTCAGTCAACTATCGCACTCTGCAAGCGACAACTTGTCACTTTGCCATTCCATTTTGTAAGATGCCAAAATGCTGAGATCCATTGCATGATAGTCTTGTCTCATGGTCGGTCCTTCACTTCACAACTTTGATGATCGCAACCATCATAGCAGCGAAGCAATATCAAGTTCGTCCGGTTTTCGAGTTCACTAACGTTTGCAATCATTTCGGAACACACTCGTCATTCGTTCGAGAGAAAAAAAATGAAAACAATTTAATGAATGGACTCAATTCGTGATGAGTGAGCGCTAGTTAAGCTGCGTATTGCGGCATTCGGCATTAGCGTTTCGATATGTAAATTAATGGTAACGGTACATTCAGCGGAAATTAATGATGGTTTTTTTTCATTTTTGACGTGGGTTCTTTTGTTTGCCGAACCAAGTTCGATGAATTGAAAACATGAGCAAACGCCGCAATTAGAATGGACCATCAATTGTTGAACTAACGTACTTTCATCTACGATTGTTTCAGGTATTTTTCGATATCGAAATCGGTGGTACGCCAGCTGGTCGCATTGAAATTGGTCTGTTCGGCGCAACAGTGCCAATCACTGCTAAGAATTTCCTTGAATTGTCCAACAAGCCAAAAGGAGAAGGGTAATTTATCGACTTGCATTGCTCAATCAGCCAAGTCATGAGTCGGTGGTTTCATTTCAGATACAAAGGCTCAGTATTCCATCGCGTCATCAAAGATTTCATGATCCAAGGTGGTGATTTCACACGTGGAGATGGCACTGGAGGTAACTAGCTTGTTAATCATTGATGCGACACCATCCCTAATCATCTAAAATGAAAGACTCAGTGTGGATCGCAACGACGTTTGCTACAAATATCTCAAATATACTTCCGTCAGCCATTTTTCGACTGCGATCCGATGCGTTTCGACGCGAATACCGTCAAATTGTAGAATTTTGATAAGATAAGACATTAACATGAAGGCAACATTTTCGAAACTTGTCAAAGTGGCGTGTCAAAGATGCCAGTAAGACACTGCCGACTGTTTTGTGTTTGTGTGCGTCGAATTTGATGTTCAAAAAAAGATATTTCAACTAGCACGTTCGTTCCAGACATGAGATAACACTTGCACATTTGCTACGAGAATTTCTGTCGAATCAGATTGACGTTGCCTAAATTTTGCGTTCATGTTTTATCGTTGACAGGTCGTTCCATCTACGGTGATCGTTTCGACGATGAGAACTTCAAGCTGAAGCACTACGGTCCAGGCTGGTTGAGCATGGCCAACGCTGGCAAGAACACAAATGGCTCGCAATTTTTCATCACCACCCAGCAAACACCATGGTTAGATGGCAAACACGTTGTCTTTGGCAAAATCATCAAGGGCATGAGCGTCATTCGTAAAATTGAAAGTGGCAAAACCGATGGCCGAGATCGTCCACAAGACGCTGTCACCATCGCCGACTGTGGTACATTAACAATTAGCGGCGGACCTTTCGCCGTTGAGAAAAAAGGCGCCGATGAGTTATAACTAGATTACTCACTGGGTCATCGACTCGGTGGCCACGTTTCACATGCCCTGCTTGTGGCTGCAATCGTTTTCATTTTTTAAATAAAAAAAAACCCAGTTTCAAGATGAACAACAAAATTCAAAATAAAACCAACAACAGAATTCCCACTCAGACACAAAACGATAAATATTTGAATAAAAAGAATTTTACTTTCATACAAACCGTTGTGTTTGCTTTCTGCTTGAAATGTTCCAGCCGCCAATCGAAAAAATTGTTTCGGTCTCGATTCAACGTTGCTGTGTTTGCTCAACGTCAGCAGGAGCTTTATGCTGATCTCATTCGTGAAGTCAAGTGGAGGAGCACAGATACAAATCATATCCGAATTGAAACAAATAAAATTCAAAAAATATTGATATTTATATATATATTTTATATACTGACTGAGGCATTTATTTATACATATTGTTTATCATTATTCATTTCTTCTTCTTCTTCTTCTTCAATATAATAATAATACAGCTTTTATAATTCTTGTTTTTTTTAATTAGTTCTTATCATGATTTTTTTTTTTTTCATTTTATGTGGTTTTTTTCCATCTTTGAAGTATACATTAATTTAATTAATCAAATATTCTTTTTTTTCATTTTTTCTTTTTTTTCTTTTTCAATTGACAAAAATGAGAGAAAAAACTAAACAGTGCAGAATTTTGTTTTGTTTATTTTCATTAAAAAGTAATTTTTCTTGTTATTTTTTTCATCTCTTTTTTTTCGATTTTTTCTTTTTTTTTGTTGCTGTTTTTGTTGTGTTTTATTTGATTTTTTGTAGTAAATTCATAGTTAATATCTATGTTTTTTTTTTCTTTTTTAAATACTTTTGTGACCAATTCTCGCAAAAATAAACTGTGTTTGCAATTCGATTTCGAAAAATAAATTTTCTGGCAAAAAATATATAAAAAGAAATGGAAATAATCATTTTATTACATGATTTTGGTTTGTGAAATTTTGAGTAAAGACTAGTTGGGAGCAAGGGAGCGATTGTTATCTTTTTTACCAAAAATAATTTATGTTGTTAAGCCAAAAACCAAAAAAGTATTTCCATTGAACCGTTTTTTGAATTGAATTTCTGTTTTTTTTTTTTTTGTTTAATATTAATAATTCATCCATCCATAATTTCACTATTCCATAATTCGCCTCTGTTAAACATCAATCAAAGAACGAAGATGCAGTCAAACAATAACAAGATTATTGGAAATTACAATTAAAATTAATAACTTGTGTACATACATCATCCGTTATTTACGTTACGTCTCAGCTACCAGGCGCTCCTTGCCTGCTCTTTTTGCTCTCTATTCGTCTATTACAATTCTTCAATCTTATTTTAATTTAATTAGATTTGTTTTTTTTTTTTTTTGGAAAATTTCATTTTCATTATTTTTTTTTATAAATAAAATTAACAAAAGAGTTGCAAAGGTAAAAGAAATTGGAAGTTCTCATCATCATTATATTAACACATATACCTAATTCAATATAATATTTGTTTTCTTGTTTGTTTAGTTGTTTGACATTTCATTCTTCTTGCTTTTGTTTTTATGGTTGCTGTTTTGTTGTTTTCGTTGTTGTTCAGTTTCAAATGTCATGTGTATTTTGTTGCTTTGTCGCTTTGATCCATTCTGGAGAATTGAAAATGTTTGTTATCATTGCTTTAAATATTAATGAATGTATGTATGTTACACTTGCATTCGTCGCATTTTGTTGGACAACAATTTCCGTTTATCATTCTGTTTGTTTGTCGTTTTCGAACTCGCCAGAAAACGGTTAATGCAACACAGCCACATGCCATCTATAACTGTACACCCGAATGTCGAATGTCAGTGCCGAAATAGATCGATCAATCACGAAATTTTGCCGAAACGCGCCAAGAACGAAATATTTATTAATATTCATTGAGGGGTGGATTCGAATCGGAAGAAACCGAGCGAAAATGGGCGAACGAGTCATAATTTACTTTGCTTACTCATTACCGGGAGGAGTGCGTGTGAGTGTCCACTGACTAATTGCATTCATATATTTTCACTTGAAACTTTTGTGGGGATTCACGTCCATTTGTCGCGCAACAGCTAACAAAGCGTTCGAAAAGGTCAATTCATTTACATGGAACGGAATTTTGCTGCGTCACAACTGCGTTGACGGTGATCAACGTTTTTACAGGTGACGACACCCGCAATTGACATATGAGATTTTGATACTTGAAACCGTAATTTGAGTTGATTTTAATTTAGAAGTTGTCGCTGCTAAGCTTGATGAAGCCCTGGTAGGAATCCAGAAAGACTGCGGCTTGAAATAGCTTCGTTTTATATGAGTAGGCCGACAAAGGCGCCCCCGGCCAACGCCTGTCTCAATGGCTATTGAGGACTCTTTCTTCGTCCAAGTGACATCGTCAACATCCATTTGTTTCTCAGTAATGATTGAACTTTCTTGGAAATTTATTTTTATAGCATTTTTTTCAAACTAATTTCAATCAATCAATCAATCAGTCACCTTGTAATCTCACGGGCTTTTATTCGGAGCTAGAGGTCATTTCGAAATTTGCAGCGGATGTGTTAATCAAACAGATGATGTTACCAAACACCCAACGCTGGTCATCATAAAGGATTCGAACAGCCAATTGTATTCATGAAATATGAATAGATTCGAAACAGAAAAGGAAAATTGTCAGAAGATTGATGAAGTTTGCTGTGGGTTGAGCAATTTTGTAATTGCGAAACAGTAGTTGAATTAAAGAACATTCTACTACCACTCTGATTCTTGCGTCGAAATCGCGCATTTCAATTCGACATTCGGACAAAGCCAGTGAGTTCATTGGTTTTATTTTGTTTTTTTGTTATTTTTTTTTTTGTTTTTTTTCTTCATTTTTTTTGTTCTTTATAATGTTTCAGTCTCAAAATAATCGATTTCTATTAAATTGATTGACTTGTCATAGTATTTTGCACTTACTTTTAAATTGTAGATTTGATTTCTGTTGCTGAATTTAGGAAAATTGACTGCGTGTTTTCTCAATGAAGTGTTTTCTTTTGTTCTGTTCGATGGAAAGTCTATTGCATGCCTCAGAGCTTGGAGGGGGAGGGGCGAAAGGAGAAAGGGACGGGGATGGGGAGGGGTGGGGGGATACTTAGACTCAGATCAATCTGCTTTGTCTGATTGAGGTTTTCGGTTTGTGGGTGTATGTGTGTGTGTGTGTGTGTGACTGTGTGACTGTGTGTGTGTGTCATTTTGTCTTGTGTGCCTATTTCATTAAGAAAATTCCAATCAATTAGTCCAAAATGATTTTCCTTCTTTTCTTCGTCTTTTCAATCTGGTGAAATAGTTGCCAAACTGCCATTTGCAACGCCTCGCACCGCATGGGTGGTTCTTCAATGAATATTATGTTTTGTCTACCATAATGTCATATCAATGTAAATACATTCATATTCGCACAAATATATTAAAATCAATCATTAGAGATAACTTTTTCTCGGTTTATTCTTCATTTTTGGGGTTTTTTCTCTATTTGTTTTTTTCCACCGTTTTCGCTCCTTTCTTAGACTTTATTTATAAAACACAGTTTGGACAATTAATGTACGAGAGAGACTCTGCAACTCAATGTTTATGTTTCTTATGTTTTTTTTTTTTGCATAGTTTCTGATTCCTCAACTAATTTTGTGACTATTATTCATTTATCAATAAAAACGATTAGGGTTGAAGTACATACATCAATCAATTTCACTCACAAATACATCAGAGAAAGGGTTTTGCATGTGGGTTTTGGGTGTTTATACAAAACGGAACTGTGTGGTGTGTCTGTGTGTGTGTGTGTGTGTGTGTGTGTGTGTGTGTGTGTGTGTGTGTGTGTGTGTGTGTTGGTGAGTTGTTGGATGAGTTCCCGTGCCATTTATTGGAAAAGCTATAGACAATTTGCGTTTTTTTTGGTTTACTTCTCAAGTGTGAACTGAAGGTTTTTTGCATGCATTTTTTTTTTGTTTTTTTTTTTATATACTTTTTTTGAGTGTTTTTTATAGATTTTTTTCAAATAATCTCTTTTCACCTTCCATTTTTTTTCGGTTCGACATATTTCGCTCCAAAATTTGAACTTTGAAGCTCATATCGCGCCAGCTTTATTCACATCATGGATATTTGATTGTTTAAATAGTTCAGTCGAATGTTTTACTTGGTTTTTGCTTCTTATTCATTTCACTTTTCCTCTTCTGTTGTTGTTTTGTTAATTGATTAAAGTCTATGTAATTAATAGTAATTAATAATTAATTAATAATTAATTAATAATTAATTAATAATTAATTAATAATAATTAATAATTTACTCGAAATAACTTAAATATACCTAATTCCAAAATGAAGTACATTCACAAGATCTGTTCGATGGGGAGGGATGTAGAGGGTGCCGCAGGATAGAGGAATGGAGTGATGGGGATGATGCGAAAATTATGTAAATTCGTCTCACGCTCATGGCCTTCATCGTCTTTGTATATCGTCATCATTGTCAATCATCACCTCAACATGTTGCCGCTATTCCATTTGACCGCGCAAATACCGAATGCATAGTTGATTCTTAGAATGAGGGATGGCAATCATTTTCATTTGATTTATCGATTGACGACGACGTTTACGGCACGCCAATTAATAGCAAACAATTGAAATGATCGATTCGAAATATCGAGGCAAGTTAGCATAGCGGTGGAATCGTTCCGAAATGAGACGACTTGATGGAGCAGTTGGACAGTTGGAGGGGTCGAGATACAAACGATGACAATGTCGATAGGACTGGCACCGGCCATGTGATCACGAATCGCTCCATTCTGGGTTGATTATGAGCAAACGGTTCGTTCGTCCTGTGGACTTTATTCGATTCTCCTATTCCGTCGCATTCTGCCTCCTGTCTCCTCAACGTTTTTCATCTCAATTGGCTTTGATATTTAATGGTGACGCAATCAAAGCATTTAAATGACATCGGCATTGCTCCACCGCTGGCTGGATGCCACCCCAAGCGAATGTTTTGTCATGTTTTTTCTTCGTTTTTTTTTTTTTTTAATCGAATGGCATTGTTTCACTCAGTCGAAATGGCCGCCCAATGAATCTCGAATCTCTCACAATTTTTGCATATTTCCGATTTAAAAATATTTGAAAAAATATATGTTAGTACCATTCCAATGGCATGGACATTCATCGTGGTTTATAATCGATTCGTGTGGGAACCCATTGCTGCCAGTCGCTGTTGGGGATTGAGAAATGCTTTGGTTTGGGTAAACTTCCTTGTTGCATTTTATAAAATCTTATCTACATATCATCTGGTCTTGCATTTCAAATTATCGAAAATAATCAGACCAATTATATTTATAAAAAGATTGTTTATTTTTTTTTGTTTTGTTTGCTTCATTCTCTTCATTTCAGATTTTATTATGAGTTTTCAGGTTTTGTGAATTTTCTCTCGCCTGAATTTTTTCAATCTTTATTTTTTGCTTGATGTTTTTCTTCGTTTTTAATTATATATTTTTATCTAACAGTGCATGGGTGCATCACAACACTTATTTTTTGTTTGGGTTCAATACTTTTATAAATTGCAAATATTTTACATCCGAATATCTGATTCTGTTTGAAATAATGTTGTCTGCTGTTGTGGTCGCTGGCTATTGCTGACTAGTTCCAGAATACTCGGTCGATCAATTATTTATTCATTTCCGTTCAAATTGTATAGTCGTTTCATTATTCACAGTGACACGTGACGCGTTTAATCGTAAGGAAATATCTTCAATCTTCAAAGAATGAACTGATGAAAAAATGAAAAAAAAAAAAAAAAATTCGCGTTGAAGAATTAACGACAATTTTGGATTGGTTCGGGACAGCGTGGGGAGAAAGAAAGGAAGGGTAAATATTGCTTAACGGAATTGCACATCTTTTTCATGGTCTTGAACATTCATTTGCGTGGCAGAGACTCGGCTCAGCTTCAGTGTATATGAACAATGAAAAATGCGCGTGCATTTCGATGATATATGTATTATTCCGTATTCGAGCGTTGTATGAGTATTTTTCAATTCGAATTACTTAATACGAGAAATGCTTCGTTGGAAATTGCACTGCTGCTGCTGTCGGTAAGTTTGTTATAATTTTTTTTTTGTTTGTTGTTTTTTTTTTTCTTTGTATATTATACAATTGTCGTTTATAGATCCATAGGTACGTGTGACTACTTAACATCCTAATTAGTATTAGTTTTTGGTTTTTCATTGTTAAAATTTTCATTTTTTTTTTTGTTTTTTCTCCTTTGGTTGAACTCAACTGAATGTGTCATCATTGCATTTGTGATGCATTCGAATGACGGGCGGCATTCAGAAAGAGTGATGTTGCTGCCCGCTTATTTCAATTTTATGTTTTGCTCCTTCGGTCTTGCTCTCGGAAACTCTCGCGTTACAACCAAATCAAGAAAAGGAGTTTTGCACAGTTTACTGCTTTCCTAGTTTTTATTATTAGTTTAGCTAGAGTGTCCTAACTAAAAAAAATGCAGTTGCACTGGCCGCTGCCAGTGAATTGAAATAGTCGGTTGCACTAGTTTGGAGAAAAAAACGCAAGTTTCAAGTACCAACTGAAACTGATGGTCAAAGTTTAGGGCCTGAGAAATTGTCATAGCTAGGACTTCTGCTGGGATGGAAAATCTTAAATCTCCCAAATTTTGAAATAATATCGATTTCATTTGTATTTATATGATTATTATCCATCGATGATATCGGAGATTTCCGACTGGTTCATTAGAGTCAGCCAATTTCAAAACGCTGAGAATTTGCCGGCAGATGGATTATTCGGACAAATTGGAACAATTTTAGTTCTACTCATGCCCCGAAAAATGGTAACGCTGAGGAGCAACTCACGAAAGAAAACCTTCATTGCGAAATATCCTCAGATTATCCTCAAAATATCCTCATGTGTAGAACTAGAACTATTCTAATTTGCCCGAACCTGCACCTGTTGCGCAGGCAAATTCTCAGCGTTTTGGAATTGACCGACCCATATGACTATTGATCATATCTCAGTAGTAACTGACCGTGGCTCTAATTTGACACTTGTGGAATCATGGCTCTCCAAGGCTAGACTCTAGCTAGTAGCAAACGAATACAATTACACAATGATGAAAATGCCCATCCAACTATTTTTTGTAGTTGTTTCGTGCAACTGCAATTTTTTAGTTGGAGTGTCCAACTACTAGAATGAAAAATGGGAAAACGGTATACTGTGCAGACCTCTCTTTCGAAGAACGAACAAGAGAATTATCTCTCAAATACTTAGGCACAAATATGTCATCATGTTTCATAAAACAAAATATTTCTGTGTTATCATTGATTCAACGGCTTGGTTGCTCTCGTTTGCTTTCTGACCGTTTTTTTCTTTTGTTTTTTTCCAAATTTATTGTTTCTATGTTGAAAAATTTGGTTCATATTGTTCCAAATGAGGAAAATTGCGTTGAATGAATGAAACGAAAAATTACTAAACATCACGAGCATGACCGACTTCATATATCAATCCTTCTGCCAGGACCAATTCAAGAAGCATGATCACATTGACGCTAAAATCAAACGTAAATTAATTTTCACTAAGCCCTTTTAACACAAACACTCAACTCTTTCCTTGATCTCATTTCTCTTTGCCTTTGCAATGTTTTCGTTTCGACGAAAATTTTGTTTAATCAGGGTATTCTGCGTTTTTGACAAACTGCTGTTTTCTCATCGCATCCAGTACATTCGCTTTGCAGTTCACTTCCTCGGTGTTACAGCCTGTGTCACAGCCTGTGTCACAGCCTGTGTCACAGCCTGTGTCACAGCCTGTGTCACAGCCTGTGTCACAATAAGCACTGAAAAATCCGAGTAGCCAACCAACTATCTACAATTTATCATAAATTGTAAAATAGTCAGATGATTATGAGGATTTTATATATGAATATTATTATATGAAAATTTCAAAATCTCAGAATAATAAAATTTAATCGATTTTACAATTTTCAAGTCTGAGTATTCTATCAGGTGCTATCAATGCGGCCACTTCAAACGAATTATTTTCGAATACTTCTTGAAAATAGCGAAATAATTCGGCACATAAGTCTCCAAATTGAAGAGCAAAAAAAGGGTTCATCAGTGGCAACTAGATCCCCAGAAGAAGTAGGTCCTAGGAAGCTGGAATTTCAGCTACTTCTATATTTTTATGTTTGTAATATGAAAACGAACAAAAACTCGAAAATCACCCCTGATCTTGCCCATGTATGTTCGTATTGTCGCAGGTGAATCAACTGAATGTGTTTGAGCAAAAAGGTTTCAGTAAAGGTGCTAAATCAAAGACAGCATATTATCAAGAACGCATTAACTTTTCATATTCTTTTTTGCTATAACTAAATAACAGTCGTCCGGTGTGTGTGTGTGTGTGTGTGTGTGTGTGTGTGTGTGTGTGTGTGTGTGTGTGTGTGTGTGTGTGTGTGTGTG